>VUJU01002256.1:0-39880 GCA_009835225.1 Aphis craccivora | reverse complement strand
TTTTATGCTCAAAGCGAATTACTAAGCTAACATTTTTAATTAATATTTATTATTAGTTTATAACTACAAAAAAGTGATCGAAATGAAAAAAAAATGTAAGAATGACAATAATTATATTTGACGATTAAAAATTTAAAAAATATAGGTATTTATAATATTATATCATAAGTATTTATAACATAATGTATGTATAAAACTATCATTTTAACCACGCCAATGATTAAAATCATTGTCAGTTCTAAGCTTGTACCTAAGTGGGAAAAAAAATAAGCTGTGTTTTCTAAACGTTTAACCACATTAAATGCATGCTATTTTTGCGGAAATAGGTACTTTTTTTGAGCTCAAGTGCAGTTCTACCATTACTTTTTTTCAACTCAAATGCAATTCGACCATACCCGTTTTACCGCTCCTGGTCAATATATATTTTAGAGGTGAGCAAAAAAAATGGTCATTAAACCCCCCCTTGGGTAATTCCTGGCTACGCCACTGCACACATCATTGTAAAATCAATACATTCATCACTTCGTTCAGAATCTAAAATTATCATAAACTTAGAACACAAATAATACAAAATATATTGAAATATCTAATTGACGAATCACCATACAGCATATTATAGTATTATAATTTATACTTTATAGTACCGCGGGCTGCTATAATGGAGTGAGTTTTCGGAATATTCGGTATTTCACAGGGATAACAAGCATTGTACTGTGTGTCTGTGTAGCTTGCGCCACACGCAGTTATCGCATGGCATGTGTTCTGTCAGTGAAAGTTACGATAAAATTAATAAAAACAGTAAGCACAATTAATATTATTTAGTACCTATGTCCTATAGCAGAAATAAATGTCATTTTTGTGCCGAAAATTATGATTTTTTTCTATATACCTACGTTAACTTTTGTTGATAATAAAATAATATTTGTATTTTTACAACTTTTATTTTCTTTGTATGCTCAGAGAATTCACCACGGTTGTATAAGTTAATAAACGCTTACGTAATGGTTCAATGGTTGTACCCAATATTACAATAATATATTTTATCTAAATTGTCCATGCCTACCTGTATGGTTGTATCTGCAATTGGTACAGACACAATTATATTAACAGTGGGATTTTAATGTAAAAACCTATAATATTAATTATCATTATTAATTATTTCACTCTGATAGTCTGAATAGTCTGATCATTATTTATCGTTAATGTTTAATTCGCTATATTTATTACAGCTTTATTTTTAACAGGAAATGGTGACCTAATATTATAATATTTCAGAATTATAAATTCTTTATCTACTATAGGTATAGGTACATGAAAATCAGTTTTTATTTTATTCTTTTAGATTTTGGATATTGCCGATAGGTAGTGGAACAATTATGAATGTATTGATAAATGGATTTTGCTGTGTGTGCTTATTTAATAGGTACCTACCTACTAATTTTTGTTTTATACATTTTTTTTATGGTACTGCTATACCATCAATTTGAGAAGTAAAAATCCTTCAATAAATGTTTTGTTAGAAAATCGAATCCAAACCTAATCATGAAAGAAAAGGTCAAAAATAGAAAAAAATTCTACCAGTAAGTACTAAGTACTTTTCTTATAGAGAAAAATAAAAAAAATAGTTACGTAAAAATTTGTCAAAATCAAATAGCCAATAGGTATAATGTTCGTAACAATATTATTATTCATACCCAAGACTTGAAAATTAAATTAAATATTTACTTACTGCAAGAATTTAAAAATAAAAGTTTAGTAATGAATCAGATATTGAAGAATTGTTGATATTTTTTTGCTGTAATTCGAGAAATTTTAACCATTTAAATTAAAAATTGTATGCTTTTATACAAATTATAATTTTATATTTACAATTAAACTTATAAATCTTTAAACTAGACACTAGTCATTGTTAGCTATTTAAAATGATTATTAAAAGAAGTTTTGAAAATTTGGCTAAAAACCTTATACAATTAATATAAGCAATTAAATAACAAATAAGTAGTTCTTAATTTTTATTGTAATTAAAAAAAAACTAGAAAATATAAACCAGAACAATTTTCCTGTAAGTATTTGGAAATAAATTTATCAAAGTCCGTCTAAGCTAAGAAATGTTCTAATTATTTTTCTGTTATTCATTAAGAAGATCTCTGCACCAGTTTTTTTTTAAAATGACACATGCATATACATAGAAAATAGATACAGTATACGGATAGATATTAGACACTATTTGATTCTTATGGTATATGAAATATAGAGTAATGTAAAAGCTAAATTATCGTTAAAATTCTAATTTCAAATGTATACAAAAAAAGAAAATTATGCCCTTATACCTATTTTTAAATTTTTAATATTTGTGTATAGGTGTAAGAATAACTTTTGTAGAATCTTCTATTAAATTTTCAAAAATGTTTACCCAGTGAATAATTTTTTATCGTCATTAATAGAAAAACAAATGAAAAAAATTGAAAATTTGTTATGCATTTAAATAGTTTTGAAAATAGTCTGAAATCTTAATACTTTGAAATTTTAACCGTAAACAAAAAACAATAATATATTTGATGAAAATTTAAGTACCTACCTACCTACAGTTTTCGAGTTACATAAAAAAATAATAATCGATTTTGCCGAAAATTGGATTGGAGTAAAAATAACAGTTTTTTGTTTGATTTTTCTAATTACAAAAATATTAAATATCTAAGTATCTAATATTTATTGTAAATTTTTAAGTTTGATCTCTCCAAAGTACAAACTAAATTCAATTTCATATCCAAAACCAAACTAATTTTTTGAAAATCGAAGCATTTTATCGACATCTTATCGTGTTCTCGTTCACAAAAATGTGATCGTTTCGCTCAGCTTCTAAAATAATGACGACGGCGAATGGCGATGATAATAAATAATAATATAATAATTCATGCGGGTTTCGGCCTGTTGATAAGGGAAACCCACAGGCCACAATGTTGTTGACAATGGCCTGCCGCCTGCGAGTTAAAACTACGACTATTATAATTTATAATATTATGCAGGCAGTAGGCTGTCAGAGATTGACCGTTGACGGATAAGGAAGAGTAAAAAAATAAAAAATAAAAATAAATCAATAATAATAATCTCAATCGAATTATTATTAATTATTAAAATAATCTTCGTGCTTAGATGAAACGAAAGTACCCCGTTCCTCTCTCCCCGACATCCGGCGATAATAGTATTAATATAATCGTGTATTTGACATATTATTTTGTGTCGTCGTGTCGTCGTCAGTCGTCACCATCTTGCGGGTCACCAATAAATAATAATAGGCGCCAATTACAGAATTTATTATCGCCCTGGTCGTCGTCACTCGTTATATTGCATTATTAACATTTATTTCATTCCGTTCGTCGAATTTATTATTCTATTTATAATAATATAATTTTCAAAAGTTCAAAGCACGGTCCATCCATCACGTCGACGATATTCCCCGATGTCTTTGGTCTCTATCAATATTTTCGTGACAATTTTATCACGGACCTTATTAGTTGTAGTTACCTACTGGCTACTACCTTTCGAATTTCGATTTCCGCGTCATTCGTCGGTGGGATTTTATATTTTTATTATACTAATCTGTAGGTGGGATCCTCTAACCCGATCGCCAACATTCGCAAAGTCGTAATTAAATAACACCCGACTCTACGATTATCGATACAAATAATAATTTTATAATAATCGTATTATTTACTGTTTATATATGTATAATTTTCATTACACATTCAAATAATAATATCATGTGCTGTGCCGGTGCCGTGACGCACGACGGCGACGATCATTCGCCATATTGATCGCGTAACTCGTTATCAATATTTTATTATTATTGTGTTCGGTGTTTGTTTTGGCCGTTTTGGGCCTCGCGCCGACCAGCCGCACATCGACACCGCACGACGGACAAGTGTGAACTGTGATAAGAAAAAAAAAAAAAGTAATAATAATTGGCTGTAACACGCGACAACGGAGCTCGAAACGCAGCCGCCGCCGCCGCTCGCCGTATACGGTAGACGGAAGTCCTTTTTACGACTTTGTTTCTACTCTACTTTAGTATTCCGTAGGCCGTTCTCGTTTGCGGCGGTGTTTCCCCCGTCCGTCGCGTCTGTCACCCTTGTCGACGCAGTTAGATAGTAATAATAATCACATTAATAACAATAGCTGTTGTATTTTTGTTATTGTTGATTGCCGATCGTGAACAAAAATGACGGACACGAAACCATTGCTGGACAACGGCGATTTGACCGCCCAAAAAGCGTCGGAAGCAGGTAAACGAATCTGATGTTAAATTATTTTTAAGGTACTCCGTTTTTTTTTTTTCTTCACCCGTTCGTCTTAATCGCCCCGAAAACCACAAATGTTATAATTGTTGCATGTTAATATATCGTTTGTATCCGTGTAATATACCTGAACGATCTGTTGATCAATAGCCGTAGCGTGTCCGTTTGACTGAGTTTCGAAAAGTTTTTTTTGCAAGTTGTCGCGTTTGTCTATTCATTCTACAGATTTCATCATCGTTGACAAGACTGTTCGGTCTTTTCAGATACCACACCGTTAGTTGTATTCAGCATTGTGTTTCTAAACATTTTTTGTTCATAGTTATTTTTCATTGTTTGTTCAATTCCACGTATGATTATATTATCAGTTTCTTTCAATTCTGAATTCGTATAACAAAGGCACTTATTTAGTGACTGTAAAGCTGTTTTCAAGGTATTTTTTTTCTTCAAAACAAATATAATGCATAATATTTTCAATTTTGTTTAGCGTACCTACTTAAAAATCATATTTTTGGATAATATTCACTTAGATTTTTATATGATTTAAAAAGTGTTCTATAGTAATATATACTTTCCTTTTGACCTTTTATAAATGTGAATTTCCATTAAATCTTATGTTACTGTAAATTGTTGAACAAAGAAAATTGTTATTTTAATCTTACTTAAGTTTTTGTTGTATAGGTAATATGTATCATTTTTTTTTTTTTTTTTTGATTGATACAACATCAGACAAGTATACAATAGAATGTCATTAAAGTCTGTGATTATTTGTGACATTACATTGCTTAAAAATGTATTAAATGAATAATTAACCTTATTGTTTTATCTTGAACTTATCAGTAGTGTAGTGTGAGTTTTGAGAAAATGTAATTAGAAAAATTAGTATATTGCAAATTTATTACTATGTTTTCTACATTTAGTTAAAAAAAAAAAAAGTACAACTCTTTAATTTGATGGCACTTAAACTAGAAAAAATCTGTCTGGTGTATGCAAAATGATAAGTGCTTACAATTATTGTATAAATACGATGACATTAAACATTTATCGTATCTATGAGCTCACATAATCATTTTCAAAACAGTTACATTGCTTGACGCACAAATACCTAGTATTAATAGAATGAAAATAGATTTTCCACCATCAGATATAACGACTGACAAACACAACAGTCGTATTTTTCATTCATCAAGATTGTTATCTTATCTTCCAGTACATGCCTATTTATTATTATTAAAAATTAAAAAATAAAATATTAAATTATTTAATTTGAATTATTATTATAATAACATTATAAACTTTTTATTTTTAAGTATAAGCAGTGTTTACAGTGCTTATATGCATGCTATGCCCTGGTAACCCAGGTTGGTATGAAAAGAAAGTAAACAAAAATATGGTTGGTAAAGTATTGGTTTATAATTATAAGTTGGTTAACTTAATATACAAGTACACTTATTTTGTTGAATTTAAATTATATTTTTACTTGGGTATGTTCAGTAAAAAATATTATACCAGTAAATTTATTTTTAAATATTAGGTATTAAAAGTAGATTAAATATTAAAAACATATAACTATTATTTAGATATTAATTATTTTATATGTTCAGGCCTGGCTCAAGAAGTAGGTGACATAGTTCCACGCTTTGGGCAGCATTTAACATTTTTGTGTTATAGATAAGAAAAATATTTAATATAGTTTGTAAGGAGCAGCAAAACTCAAGTTTGCCTAGGTGTGTTTAAGTACTTGAGCCGGTCCTGTATATGTTTATGATACTATTAAATTCATGTACTAATCAATATTTTGACTCAAATTTGAATAAATTTCTTTCAACTTTTCTATGTAATTAAGAGCTTTTTTTTTTGTTTATTTATTTAAGCAAATATCTGGCCCACTTTAGAATTAGAGTTTTTATAGTTTGTTTACTTTAAATCTCTAATACAATGAAGTGCATGTGTAAGATATGTCATCAATGAGAAAAATACACAAATTGCACTTGTGGATTTAACCATATTATTATATTATAGTAGTAAAGATTTCAGATTATTAAACACATTCCTATAAAAATGTAGTAATTAAATTTGAAATAATAGTAGAGAATAACTAATTTGGAATTTGATTTGTATAGTTGAAAATTATGTAAAATAAAAACCAGTTAATTTTGTTATGAATCTTCTGAGATAGTTTTATATTTATAAGTAGGTTAGTTGTATTTTATAAAAAACATATTTATTTATAAAATCCAAGTCCTATGCATTTGGATAGTAGCGTATCAATTTATTTCTGTTTTCTTAATGATTATGTGAATAAACTTAATGGAATATTTTTATAATAAAATAGTTAAGATTAGTAAATTAAATGTTTTTAAAGTGAATAAGTTTCTATACAAAAGTCAATATTTAATTACAATACTCATACTATACAATTAAATTCCACTTCATAATACCTATTGATTTTAAATTATTAATTTATTTTTGTAACTAAATAAATTTATCTAGCTTTACAATTATAGGTATTAAAATATTTTAATAGTTAGTATTTTATTAATTTATTTAATAATCCATTTTCAAATAATTATGTTTTATTTTGATAAGTTGAAATTGTAAAAAAAATTCAATACATTGTAAGTACATAATATAATATTAACTGATGTCAATATATTATTTTTTAGTATTCTTTACTTTATAGAAGTCTCAAATTTCTAATTTCACATGACACCACTCATTAGCAACTATTTAACTTCTGACATCAAACTAACAACATCAGTCCATTTTCTTCACTTAGACATTAATATAGGTATTAGGTACACCTACCATTTCATAAAAACATACTTCTGCGCACAATTCGACTGTCAAGGTTCCTTCTTAACATAAATAGAGTGTAGTTTGAAATGTCTTAAAACTATATTGTTCTTTTTTTGTGGTTAGGATTTAGAGTACTTACTAAAATATTGTTAGGTTTTTTTTTAATTTACATATATATATATTTAGTTATTGAAATGTATGCATAATTTTTTTTGTATAATGTACTATCAATTATTCTATTTTTTAGATTCTCCTTCATCATCCATTATTGATTCCAATACATTACCTACTAATGTACCAAATGAAAATTCAGATTTTACAGTTCCTGAGATGGGGCCTGAAAATGCTGCTTCTAAAGTGACATGTAGAGTTTGTCAAGAAATGATTGATGTTATTGGTAAAAGAGAACAACATGTTGTGAAATGTAATCGTTGCAATGAAGCTACTGTGAGTAAAATTAAAATTATTTTGTTAACTAAGGATTAAAATTAGAATGTGCAATATTTATTTTATATTATTTAAATGTTTAATGTTATAATGTACGTTTTAACCAATATTTCATAGTAACAAAAAATTAAATTACAAATTTTAGCCAATAAGAAGTGCTCCAGCAGGCAAGAAATATGTACGTTGTTTGTGTCATTGTCTTTTGATTTGTAAGAGTACATCACAACGTATTGCTTGTCCTCGTATAAATTGTAAAAGAGTTATAAACTTGGCGCCAAGTCCTGTAACACCGCCGATTCCTCAAGTTCCGGGCATGTGTCGTGTTACTTGTGTGCACTGCCAGGATACATTCCTTGTAAGTGTTAAAATTATTTAATGACTATACTATCAATATTCTGAACTATAGATTATTTAAAGTAAATTATTAATTATTGAGTGATATGTATAAGAATTAACAATAAATACTTTATAATTATTATTATTAATTTATTATAAAAGTTGTTGGAATTATAGTACCTATTAACATTTAAGTAGGTAGTAAAATACTTGTTTTTGTATAATAATGCAAATTTTTTTTATTTTATTTTAAATTTTTTTAGTTAATTATTATTATTTTTTACTTGCTTAAACTTTTTATTTGTTTATTAACATAAACTCTTATTAGCTATAACTCAACAATTAAAATATATAAATTAAATATTAAAAAGTAGTATAGGTTCATATTATATAATATAAAATAAAGATAATTTATTTATTTAATTTAAGATATTATATTAATTATTGAGACTTGAGAGTATTATTTTTAAATTATTTTTGAGCTTATTTAACATGGGAGAAGTATCATGTCGAAAAACTCTATGAAAGATGTTGGTATTTTTAACTCATTTATAAGTTATTTTTATATTGCTCATAAGTTTGTTTACTCAATTATTTGGAAGTATATAATACATATTATATTATATTATGAAAATCTAAAAATTAAAATTAAATTCTCACTAGCTAACAAATAATACATTAGAATACACAAGTTTTATTTACAAAAATAAACAAATATTGACTACAAAAGAGTAAATGATTTTATTATCAGGATCAATTTTATGGAATAACACTTAATTTTATTTATAAAATAAATAAAATAATTTTTATTTTAAAGAAGGAGTATATAAATAATAGTTGAATACTTATCCAAATCTTATTGGGTTTATGGAATTAATGACTGATTATTAGTATAAACATTTATCATGACAAAATTAATAGATAAGTAATATTTCATAAAAACTATTTAATACTGCCATTGTATACATGTACAGAAAGTATTGTTAATTAGTAATTATCAATATGTTAAGCAATATTTCTACAGCAACCGAAATAAAAATAACTTATTTTTAAAGATCAATATTCAATACCACTTCTCCCTAGTTAAACTCTTACTAGAATAATACCCAAGGTAGATTTTTTGTTTGTATTAAATAATGTAAAAGTAATGTAATATTTTATATTATTTAAGTCTAATCAATAAATATTTTAATTATATTTCAGTTTAACATGTTACAAAACGCATTGGCTAGATGTCCACATTGCCGTAAAGTGTAAGTTGTTTTTCTAAAAAATATAACTAATATTACATTCATAATAATATTTGTTACCATTGGTTACAGGTCTTCTGTTGGTCCTGAATTTGCCAAAGCAAAAGCCATATTTTTCCTCATTTTGTCTGTAATACTGTTTATTATTGGTGGGGGTGTTGTATTCTTTACATACTCGAATGCAAAGGCCCATAGTGGTTATTTCATCATTCATATTGGTTAGTGTTGAAATTAAATAAATCAGAATATAATATTTTTTTCTTATAATATATGCATATTATACTTGTCCACAGGAATCCTCATATTAACTTTTTTAGCTCTTTGGAAATGTGTATATTATTGCCGAATTAAAGTCAGCTCTATCGATGGACCAGTTTAAATTATAATAAGTTCTATCATTAGAATATTGGTCTTTTTAAATGTTAAAAAAAATTATTTTATATTATGGTAAATAATTATTGTAGTTTTATACCAATTGTTTTATTATTATTATTTTTTTTTTAATATTAAATGTTTTTGTTGAATCTTATAATATGAAGAAAATGATTCTATTTACAAGTGTACACTTGTGAAGTGATGTTAAATAATAATAATAATTCCATATTATTACTGTTTTTGATGACCATAATCTTCTATTTTAAGTAAAACAAAACAAAAAGAATTCAGATATTCTTCAATCTAACATTTATGAAATTTATGTCTGTTTCAGTCTCCAGATAACTTTAAGTTCAATAATTAAATTATGTTATATAATATTATCTATAAAAAAAAAAATAAATAAAAAAAATAAAAATATATATTATGATTTCTTAAACTTAATTATTGCTGACAAAAGATATTAATAGACATTATATTTATTATATACTATTTTCTACACATCTTTTGTTCATACTTATTATTTGGATTATGTTATTTTATGCTGAATAATTTATATATCATTATTTTAATATAATTGTAATTATTATTAACATTGTACTTGTACTGTATTCTATATATATTTATAAAAAAAAAAAATCTAGTTGAAAAATATTATTAAATAACAACGTATATATATATTTAGACGTCAAGTGTTATTTATTTCTGATAATGATTTGTTAATAGCTATTATTATTATATAATTCATAAATCTTCTATAATGTATGTATTTTCTACACAACATTTTACCAGTAAGTATTGGCCACCGAAACCAACTGAATTAGAATAAACCTTTTTACTGTTTTTTGGTTTTTATTATTTAATGATGTTTTAATGGCAAACATTTTTCAAATACAATTGAAATTGTATATTTATAAAACTATTGTTAGAATTTAATCCTATTATATACATTAATATATTACATAATATATAAAAAAAAAATCACTAATATCAATGAAAGCCTGATCCCTTTAAGATGACTTATGGACAGTTGCATTACCTATCGTATTTAAGTACTTATGTACTGCTGCAAAAACTTTGGACCATTGAAAGGATACAGTACATCTCCTGCATGGTATTCTGTTTTGGGACATTATAAGCTGACTGCAGTGATAATTCTTATTGTCAAGGAAAACAACCACTCTCACCAATTTTTTTGTGGCCCAACAAGTGTCAAGAGTGATATGATAATAGTTTAGATAATTAAGAACTAAACTACATCATAGATAATAAAGAAACCTTTATTATTATTTATTATTTGATCTTTGTTATCTATGCTTAACATAGTACAGATATTTCTTTTTATTCATGTAATTTAAAATTAAACTATATTGTTAGGTCAACAATTTCTCTAGTCATTAAGAATGTACTACATACTCCTAATTTGTCTCCATTTTACAGGCATACAACATAAACAATTTGCATTCAGTATAACCAATGCCCTATAGTTAGCTTTAGACGCTTTAGTATTAGAGTGAATCTATCTATTATTAAAGTTGTAAAGAATTATGATTATTATCTGTGTTATAGCATTACCTTTTTTTCACTAGATATTTTCATTTGTATATGACCAGTGATCACTTTTAATTTGTGATATTTTACATTCTTGTACTTTGTTAATTGTACTATTTGTACTACATATAATTTAAGTCTTGACAGTTGGGTAGGTATCTATATCTATCTTAATAAGTAATCATATATTTTACAAAAAATAATTAAAAATCATGAAGTTTAGAATAATTTTAAATTCATATCAAGTTTTACAATGATATAAAAAAACTAGGTTAACAATGGATATTTTAATATTCACCAGACATTTGATCATGGTTACTTATGATTGTTGTTACAAACATAATTTTTGTATCTATATTTTATAGATCAAACATTTTAAAGAGATAATAAAAATATTAAGACCTTTAACTCCATTCTTGTAAAAAAAAACAATTGCATTTTTCTTGTAATTAATAAGTAATAAAGTAATTATATTTAACAACTCAAGTTTCCATTACAACACTATTCATTTGCTCCACTATCTACCACATTCATTAGGTCATATAATTTATATTCATTAAATGTAAAGTTATAAAACTATACATTATATTACTTTTTAAATCAAAAGTGATCTCTTTATGTTCCACAGTAATGTTATAAAATTATATAGAGTTAAAATAAAATTTGCAATATAAAATAATATTATAATGTTAAAGTACAAATTGTAAATTTATTTAACTACAGATAAAATTTCATCTAAAAATGTAGAAAATGCTACTAATTGCTAGTATTAAAAAAAAGGGTTAAGCTTTATATTATGGTCGGTAGTGAGTGCGTGTTGTGTGAATAAACTTGTAAAGAACATATTTATAACAGTTACCTAGCTTTAAGAAATAAATACAATTAATACAAAACACAATTTTTTTCAAAAATTTTTTCTACTACTAGGTATTTCTTATGGAACAACCGTGATAACACTAATAACACTTTCTTTTGAACACGGTTTAAGATAGTGTTATATAAGCCGTGTTTTGAACCGTCAGTATTATCAACAGATAATATGACGTCATATTATTTGTGCATAAAAAACACGGTTCTGTACTTTGATAACGCGTTTGTTCTTTGATAACGCGTAACGGTTATTATTTCTTTCGTATAATTACCATATAATAATTACTAATATTATTGGTGACTGTTTTTATTGATATGGTTTGCTCGGTGTCCATGAGTGATCACTGATTGTCGTTTGACGTTTCGTTCTATTCAATTGTATACTAAACGTGCGAGGAGTGTGTACGAGATATAGTCTTGTCAATAAATTTCTGTTAGTTATTGTCATCAACATCATCATAGTTATTATTTTTGTTATTTATTTAAGTCGCAAGCGTAAGCATCAGTTCGCCTGTCCATAATCAAGTAAGTCTACTTACACTAACCTGTCCATTGTTGTTATAACTACTAACTTTTGTTTATGGTTCTATTACACTATTATACGAGTAGACAAATTAGTATACAAACCATTTTTACTATTATTTTCAATAATAGTAATAATATGTTGTTGTAATGAAATTAACCATTTTGACTGTTACTTTATAATAAACAAATTGCTTGTCAAAATTGTTTGAAATAGCAAGTTTACTGTTATATTTCAAATTGTACATAAAGCTAAATGTTTATTATACGTATCTATGTATCACTCAGAGTATTGTTTACAACAGGTAAATAATGTATTGTGCTGATAATCCAGTATTTTAGTTAGTAGAATGTGCCAATGCAGAACATAACATTTGTGCTAAGATGCATATCATAAACTTAGAATAATTATTATTCATTTTATAGTACTTATTTCAGTGCTCGACTTGGAAAAATTAAAGTATGAGGGACTGTTTATATTAAAATATAGAGCGTCCCCATTCCTTATTAAAAATTGTTGAGCCATCAAAATAATAGTGGGAGTACGCTAAAATGTCTGAAAAATTATTTGGGGTACTCTGTCCCCCTGTGTCATCTATCAAGTCGAGCACTGACTTATTTTCCAGTATTTTGAGTAGGTATTACCTAATTATAAATTAATATAAATACTAGTAGGTATAGACGTATAATACACAATATGTGTGGTTTACCAATGGTTTGTGTACCGTTTTGATTACCATTATGATTGTCACATTAATTATTATTTTAAACCACTAAGTATTTTATCTTTATATCTCTTAGTGTTAATTTTATAAAATCAATACTATTATAGTTCTAAATATAGCAATAATTTAAGTGGTTTAGTACTGTTAATTGTATAATTTAGAGTCTTATTTTAGCTAGTAAAGTAGATTATAATCTACTTTTTAAAATGTTTGTAAAAAAGAGAATATACTTACTTAATAATTATTTATTTTATGTAAAATAATTAAATTTACATTACTATACTTAAATTATTATTATGATAGACCACAGTTCATCAATAGACTGTATATTTTTTGGTAGGTTACCGTTTAGGTACAATTCAAAATTTTTGTTGTAAGATTTCTCAATGTAATCTGAACAGCACATAATAAGTAATATTTCTGGGATTTTCAAATCTATTTTGTTATTTTATTAGTACCTAATAATAAATTACTTGTCAGTTAGTTCATTTCTTTCTTGACTAGTTTATTTTTACAAAAAAATTACCGATTATTTTTCTAATATATAAGACATATGCATGTAGTTATAAATATTTAAATCCTGTACTTATATATTTTTATTGTAATTTGTTAAATTTAATAAAACAATGTGATGTAACAACATTTTTTAGCTATTTGAGTAAGTACTTTAAAAATACATCCAACAATCTGAATGAATAGTTTATCCGGACATAACTCTGTCTTAATTTGTCTATCCTATTGAGGTTCTAATGGTTCTACTCTATGTATTGTAGCATATTTATAACTGTATATATTAACAACAACCAAATCAATTATAAAATAGGATATAATTTCATATTTAAGATTCTGTTGAAAAATCTAATATCATGATTGTATTTTAGTGAGTTATAAATTAGTATTCTAAAAATGTTAGTATGTCATTGATACCTATTTAAGATTATTAAAATAAAATAGTTTAAACCTAAATACTTTTTTGCCTATCATATTAAATTTGGACAAAACTTATAGTTATTTAAAACTTTCTTATTTGGCTATTAATGCATTTTTCAAGTTTTAGAAACTTATCTAGAAACCAACTTAGTACGCCTGGGCTTTATAAAATAACAGGTATTTTGATACCATATCTAAATTAATCTCAGATAGAGGGAATTTAATTAATTTATTGTTTAACTTAACATTTTAAAAAATAACACAATTTATTGGTAGTTGGAAAAAATGACCACAGAAAAAAACTTGCATTTGAGTGCTGTATAATTGTTTGCCGACCTTTTATGTATCTCTAAGTTATTTTAGATTTATAATATGCCATAATAACCAATGTAACATAATTTTTCACAACCTTTATTTGATTTAATAATCTCTGTATATAATATATAAAAAAATTAACTTTAGATTAACTGTAGTTTAGAATATGTTGATATTACTTCAACAACTAAGTGTACACTAATGGAGTGCTATATATTTTTAAGAATTGAAATACCCATTTCAATAGGTCAAGTGCTAGATAAGACGGTTTGTTTAATATTATTAAAATAAATCAAAATGTACTTAATGTTTTAAAATTTTGTTCCAGAATGCCACCTATCACTCGACATCAGTTAAAAAAAACTGGTTTGAAAACTGAACCATATTCCAAAGAGAACCGTCCATTAGATAGACGAGGTGCTTTGTTAGATCTTGTTGCAAATAATGTGAGTAGTTTTTTTATTTTTTCTTGTATCTTATTATTTATATATTTCAAAATCATAATTATATACAAGATAATCTTTTATCAAACAACACTCATTATTTCAAAAAGTATAGATTTTTTCTTCAAATTTTTAGATAGGTACCTATATGTTTTTCTACAACTGTATAAAATTTAAATTTTTTAAATTTTTATATTTAATAGTAAAAAAACTATCAACTTTTGGTTTTTAAGTGACAACCTATATTAATAATTGCTTAAATTAATAAAGCCATTTTTTTTTTTAATGAATCATGTTCAAATTTTTAACTTTCATTGATCTATCGGCAAGTTATAGCTGCTCAAAGTTGGTTGGTTTTAGAAGGTTTTTAGGTGTTATACATCAGTAGGTACTAATTAGCACCGTCAGAACTAGGAGTTGTATTAGTAAAATCCAATAGCTATAATAGTAATGAATTTTATATTGTTAACCCCATGGTGTAGTGGAGATTGGTGATAATATTTGTACCTGTTACTACTTGCCATATAGCTTATTATCAACTGTCATATAATTATAATTAATTGGACTAGCATTATTACTTATTACTAATTATCTACTGACGAGTTATAACTTATAAGTTATAAGTAGTTATAACACATTTACACTCAATAAACACTTCCCAAAACTACCCAACTTTGAGAAGCTATATCTCATCAATGGATCAACAAAAAATTAAAATATGAATGTTATAATTCATAAAAAAAATAGCTATATTAATTTATGAAATTTGAAGTATAGGTTGTCATTTGAAAATCAAAAGTTGATAGTGGTTTATCTAATACATATAAGGGTGAAAATATGGAAAAGTTCAACAATTTTAGAACAGTATGAATCTTAAATATTGAAAAAAGTCAATACTTTTTGAATTAATGAGTGTTGTTTTAAAGCTATTAAAAAAAGCTTAAACACTTAATATAAGTTTCTCATAAGAAAGTTATTTCTGGATTTAAGATAGTGTGTCTGGGAACTTAGGACACATATTTTAATATATTTTTATTAATTTATTATTTCATTATATATAATACAATTATTTAAATGTTTAGATTAATGTTAAGCTATTGATTATTTATACCATAACCAATTTCTACAGTTCTAACTTCTATGATAAGTTGGTATTGACTAAAAAGTTAATAACAGTAATATATGGTATAAATGAAAACACTATTAATTAATAATTAATGTTGAATATTTGAATACAAATTGAAGGAGATTCGTTATAGATCGTTTCTGTATTAGTCTGTTACATGCAGATCATAAAAACTAAAACATTTTTCTTGCCAAACATATTGATTGAACTCGATGAAGAAATTTTTTAAATTTTTAAATTTTTACGAAAAACCAGTTTTCGATCAAATCGATTTTTTTATATGGTTGTAATTCAAAAACTAATCACTGTAAATACTTGAAATTTTCACCAAACTTTAATGTTTGTGTTATCTATATACAGTTAAATTTTCAAAGATGTTTGACTTTTTTGAGTTATTTATAGACCATTGAAATTTTCGATTTTTTGAGAATTTTTTTTTGAAGTGTCGATAAAAAAATTTTGGATGACCAAAAACACTTGAAAATTACATACAAGATTCCTTATGAGTTGTTTTTATTGTAGCTAAAAAAAATAAAAAATTGTTTCTCACAATTTTTTTTTTTTAAAGCGTTTATAGTTCAAATTTTTACGAAATCTGTCGAAAACGCGAAAATTTGCAAGTAATTTTGAAGTTGAAAAATCATAAAAATTTTTGTGTTTATAACTAAGGATTAAAAATACAACACTACATTTTCCATAAGTTTTCCTTCAAGTAGCTATAGAGAAAACTCGTAGCATCTTTATAGGAAAAATTTTAGGTGCGTTTGAATTTTAAATTTTTATGAAATAGCGTGACGATAACGATTTATCCTCAAATGATTTTAAATATTTGTTATTATTCAAAAAGCATAAGTCGTAGATACTTGACAATTTTACCAGTTATTTAGATTGGCATTTTCTTTACATGATTTAATTTTCAAAATATTTTGACTTTTTTTGAGCTATTTATAGACAACTGAAATTTTCAATTTTTCTGAAAAAATTTTTTGAAGTATCGATAAAATTTTTTTGGCCTAATCAAAATACTTGAAAATTCAATACAAAGTTACTCATAAGTTATTCTTATTGTTACTAAAAAATTATAAGAATACATTAGCACAATTTTTTTTTTTATTAGCATTTGACGTTCAAATATTGACAAAAATTCGTCAAAATTATGAATATTTGCAAATTATTTTGTAGGTATAATTCATAAAAAAATTTGCATAAGTAGCTAAGAGTTGAAAATTTAATTCGAGATTTTCCATAAGTTTAGCTTATAATAATTATAAATGAACTTAAATTCTAGTATATTCAGGGCATTAAAACATAAACCACCTTTTTCACCAACCATTCTAAATTATTTTCTAGGCTGACAAATCATCTCCGTTCAGAATCGTTTTTCGCATACAATGATATCTATCATTGGATTCAAATTTAACACTCCTATAATATATAATAATGATCCATTCGGCACCTAATGTACAGCAGAGCGGTACCCACTTACCCACATTTTTATTTTGTATTGTAACATCTTTAAAACTTGAAGTAGGTATGACAGTTTTTCTTTTTTTATTGAAGTTTTGGACTTATTAAGGTGATAAAATCAAAAAAATTGGAAAATTAATGTCAAGTAGAGCTTACAACCAATTTAAATTTGTTTATAGAGTTCTTAAACATGAATAGGTGCATTTGGCAAAGAATACGTATACATTTTTCTTTTCTGCGTGTAATAGACAAAGACAGAATCAGTCAGTATAATTGAATCCCATTAACAAATCCATTACAGTAATTTACAGAATGTTACCATTTCCTATCACTCATTGAACTGTAAACCATTTAATTGATCAATTTTTTTTCTTATAAATGTTGATGACAGGTTGATGATCCAGTTGTATATTTTTGGATGGGCTCGTAAATTTAATTACAAAAGATAATACAGTACAATTATGATTATGAATGTAGAATATAATATTGTTTTGTTAATCTCCATGCACGATTACTAAAGAAGTATATAATATACATAATAAATTCTAAAATAACAATTTAAATGCCAATATTCAAAATTAAAATTATTGTTTTTGAAAATTTTGGGTGGGCCTGGGCCCACCCAGCCCATCCTCTGGATCCGCGCCTGGTTGATGACATTTTTATGCTCTATTATAAAACTTATTAATTTAATACATGAACCCAAACATAAGATGTTCTAATGAGCATTTGGAAATATTGAAAATATATTTGTACAATTTTCTCTTATAAATATTTGAAGTTCAAATTTCTACAAAATTGGATACCTATTTAGACAAAAATAAATAGTTTGAGTTATTTTATTGTACTTAATACAAAATATTTTTAATGAAGACTTGACAATTTTTATTATTACGAATTACCTATATACAATTCAATTTTCAAAGTTCCTATTTAGATTAATTAAATTTATTTATACATGATTGTATTTATATCAATCATATTGTTCTATGGTATATTCGTATTAACTTATCTGTTAATAACCTTTCTTAAACATTTTATGGCATAATATTATACTATTAAAATCACAGATATTTAATATGTGGTTAAAATAATATTTTTTATTTGTTGTTTTTAAAAAAATATGAACCATAGAAACTCAATACATTCTACTGTTACTTAAGTTATAAACATTTGTTTTATAGTATTTTTTAATTATATTTAATTGAAAAGCTTGAAAATTCAATATATAAAACAAATTATAAATTTTCCTATATTATAAATAAACATTTTTTAATTTTATACACATATTTTTAAATTTATAAGCTAGGTGTGAATATATAAATTGTTATTTATTAAAAATACTCATATCTTGCTTATAAATTAAAATATTGAAAAATTTAAAACATAAGCTTGGATAATATTTATACTTTTAACTTTAATAATAGGCTATATTGACTCTTATAATAAAACTGACCAATAATTGGATAGGATATTTGTATTTAAAATTTATATTATATTATTAAAATTGGACTCTAATGGTATAATAATAGGTGTATGATAAATATATTTTTCAATTATAATGAATGCAATTTATTAATTAATAAATTAAATTAAAAAAAAAATTTAAATTATTAAATTAAATATTATTAAATATTATTATTTAATATTATTATTATTATTATTATTAATTTTTAAATTATTAATTTAAATTTAAATTATTAAATTTATTTAATTTATTTTGGTTAAAATTATTAAAATATCTTAAGTGATAAAGTCTGATAAACCACCTCATTACAAAATTATTTAAAAAAATATATAATGATTTATTATTAAGTTAAAATCTAACTTATCTTTTACAGCAGCCTACTCAATGATATAGTTTTTTTTTTTTTTGACAAATCTATTTAACAGCAGAGAAACTCTTATTTAGTTTTGTTATATTTTTGTAAAATAAATTAAAAATATTTGTACCTATGTACCTAGAACAGAAACAAAAAATACTAGTTATATTTTCTTATAGTATAATTTTAAATTATTTTAATCTATTTTTATACTTGTTATTATAAGATTAAATTCATATTTTATCAGGGTGTTAAAACAACTAACAAATTAGAAATTGTCAAAGATGATAATTCTACGAAGACTGAAAAAACATGTAAGGTCACTCAACAAAAAAAAGAAATTTCTCAACCTATTGTTATTAAAAAACCAGAGACACGATCAAGTACTAAAGAGTTAGTAATATTTTTTTTATGAATTTTTTTTTTTAAATATATAATATAAGATATTTAAAATTCTTAAATATTATATTATCATAAAAAATGTGTTTGTTATTTTAATTTCAGAGCTGCACGTTTGTCTTTAAATAGTTCAGAAGATAGTAGTCTATTTAAATCAACTCTTGAAGAAACAGTAGCTTCAAGGCATTCTGCAAAGTCTGATGAGTTGTATACAACTGCTGTTGATAATACTACTTCCTCTGTTGAAATCAACCACTCAGATTTGTATCACTCTGCTGCACAAGAATTGTATATTAATAATTACTTTCCATTTTTAGTTTCTAATAATAATGTATTGGTCTTGTTTTTATTATAGGAGTGTTAATAGTAATGCAGAAGAAATATTTGAAATAGATCAGGCTAGTTGGAATAATTTTATTTATGTGGGTTGTTATGCAAGAGATATTATAAAATATCTTAGAAAAAGAGAAGTTAGTTAAATTTAAAATTTTTATAGTAAAATATTTTTACCAATAATAATTTTTCAACACATTAATTCATTCTTTTATAGGACCACTTTATTATTACTGATTATATTAATAAACAATCTGAATTAACTGCAAAACATCGAGCAATTGTTGTTAACTGGTTAGTAAGCCTACAAGAAATGTATGGTTTAAATCATGAAGTATTGTATATGGCTGTCAAACTAATTGATCTATATTTAATGGAAAATGAAACGTTACAAAATAAATTTCAACTTTTGGCCTCTGGGGCATTATTGTTAGCTACTAAAATTGATGTAAGTAAAAAGCGCTTTCTAATACCCATTATTATTTAAATCATTTTTAATTTTTTTTTTTTTTTTGTAGGAAAGGGGGGAGCCTGGTTTTCCATACGATCTAGTCAAGCATAGCAAGTATATTTATACAGAAGAAGAATTATTTCTTACTGAAAGGGAATTATTTAGAGCTTTAAACTATGAAGTCAATGTTCCTTTGTCCTATGTATTTTTGAGGCGATATGCTCGTGTAAGTAAACTGTTTATCATTGATTGATATTGGTGTTTTAATTTTTACATAATTTTTAGTGCATGAAATGTCAAATGATTTTATTAACATTAGCAAGGTATATATTGGAATGCAGTTTGTTAGAATACAAATTTGTGACTTTAAAAGATTCATTGAAAGCTGCAGCGTCCTTATATTTGGCATTTAAAATGTGTAATAAAGTAATTGAAACAAAAGAATTCCTTAAATATACAGGTAATATTTATGTTTTATTAAAAATGCATTGTTAAACAAATATTGATCTAGTAATATTTTAAAACAATTTTATATATTAAGCAACTTTATGAGTTATTATTATTATTTCTACGGTTAAAGTTAAATAATAGGTATTTATTTAAATTTGTGAGTGATTTGATCTTTTCACTTAAAATCATTTTTTACTAGATTAATTTTAATAATACATGTCCAATAGGCATTTGCCTTTTAATACAATTTATTGTATACTATAAAAATTAAATCTGGAAAAATATATATGAATAGTAATAAACATTACAACAATATTTTAACAATATAAAAATATAAAATTATTAACAGTTAAAATAAATAAAAATTCTTTAAATAATACAGTATTATTTTTAAAATTTTCACATGTAGAGTATTAAAAAATCAAGTGAAGAGATTATTTTGTTGTTTAAACTAAGAAAGGTCTAGGATATAATGAATTTTCTCCACCAACTATTTTATATTACGAATATAGGATAATTTATAAATAAGGCTAGGATTTATATACAATAAAAAATTGTAAAATATGCATTTAGCTTACTAATAATATGCAATTAATATATTATACATTATATGTCAAAAAATATGAAATATATAATCAAAAAAACAATTAATACATTTTAAAATTTATAAAATATTATTATCAACTATTAATGCTATTTACATAAAAAAAATTTGGGCCCTTGGAGTTTGTTGTAACGGAAACTTACTGTATTACAAGAAACAATTACCAATTAATCTTCTATTAGACCCTGATATATTTTTTATATTTTTATATTTACTAAAATTGTGTATTAACCTGTTGAATGAGGACTATAATGTCGATAGATAAAACTAATTAGACATTTAGTTACAGTTATAATAAGTAGTCCATTGTGACTAATATGTATATGTATATATATATATATTTAAATATTAAAGGTTAATTATTTTCAAACAACTTTAGTGTTATGCTTATATTTATGATATATAATTTACTCATATTTTAGGAATTATCACTGGGTGGTATTACAAAATAAAAAAAAAATAAAAATAAATGTTAAACATCATAGACAAAATAACACAAATATATGAGCCTAAACAAAAGAACATGATATCAGCATTAAATAAACTAAACTAACCTATATCTAAAAAAACTATCAAAACTCAGAACACCTAAATAAGAACAAATAATTTATGAATTAAATTTAACCTTTTTAATTAAAATAATAAAAAAAATTTTAATGATATTTATTATACAATAAATATACATATTAAATATTATGTAAGTGTGTAAAATAAAAGTATAAATAATATTATATTATTTGTCAAACTTCTTAATAGTTGAAACTTCAAAGTAAAAAAAAAATATTCAGCTAATATCTATAGCCAGTGACTAGGGTGTTGTTAATACTATAAATTGTTTTCTTGCATTGTATTATTTTATAGAAACCTACGATAAACTGTCACACAAATTTTCCATCATAAAAAACCTCAATAATTATTTTTACTTCGAAGTTCAAATTATCAAACAAATAAATAACAAATTTAAACATAAGAAATTACTATTTACTATTAAATAAAATTATATAATAATTTATCATATTAAACAAAACATCATTTGTCTGCTTGTCATCCAGTATAAAAATATATCATCTAATGACTAATAGGCAACAACATTTTTTTTTAAAAAAAACTTTAAATAGGGGTCAGTTTAAAGTTGCAAAGAAAAAATCTAACTTAACAAAATCCTAAGTATACTCATCTAATTAATCGTATAATTGTATCAAAATTATATTGCATTGATTTTTGTTATATTAGTTAATTATTTATTTTTAGATTATGAAGTAAAAGCAATAAAAGAAACGGTAATTGAATTAAACAATATGTTGCATACTCAAAGTTCAAATCTGTCTGCTGTTAAACAAAAATATTCACATGAGTAAATATTATTTATGAATCTATTCAAGAAAATTGAATAAAATATTATATTATATTAAATATATATTGTATATTTTATGTTTTATTTCAGGACTTTTTTCAAAGTTGCTAATAAGTCATTATTAAGCAATTCCAAACTTACTTTTGACTAAACCAGGAATATTCAGCATATTTGGAAATAAAATGCATTTTTGTTTAGTTATCTATAGATAAAATAATCATTGTTTTTTTTTTTACTTTATTTTTTAATAAGGTTTTTTTAGACGGGTACACTTATTCAACAAATTACACATATTATATAAAACGTACAATGTATATTATCCATTAAAAATTTGTTTTGTAGTTAATCACTTTAGAAGTAACTTGAACAATAAAACTATCATTAATTTCTATTTAAAATTTACCGTCTTTAAGTGTTAGAATATACTCGATATGTACTTCTATATAATACGTATTACAATTTTTTTTTTTTTTTGTATCAGACTGTTATACTGATTACACAATAAATGTTTTATTTTTATCACATTGATAATGTTATAGCCTGATATAAACGAAATTACCTATTATTTGTATTATTGTTGCCTTCCATCCCAATTCAAACCTTTTAAAGTGATTAAAAATTGCATGTAATGGTAGGTATTATATGTATATATATATTTTTTTTATCAATATATTGTAAGTAACTATATTATATAAAACTATGGTTGTATTGAACTCCTTTTTTCAATGTTATATTTTTGGGTATTGTCAAACTATTTTGTATTGTTAAATTTAATTTTAATAAAAAAAAAAAAAATTAAGTCAATTATGTTGTTAATTAATGATTAGTTTCATTTTATTTTAATTATATATAATTAGCACTTTAACTGCCATATGGCTGTTGGTGTTCATCTGTAATGTTTGTAACCACTGGCGTCTATAATTGATTATTACTACCACACCACATGACCCAACCGTAAATAACTTCAATTTTATACTAATTTTTTTCCATGGCACTTCAATTATGCACTAAAAAAAGTGCTACTGCGTAGCAAGAATCATTACAATTTTTTTTTATGTGGTAGGTAAATGTATAAAATAATAATTTTTAAAATATTTTTTTTCAAATACATAGTGTATACAAATTTAAAATGACTTAATACTAAATATGCTTGATATTATAATAAACACTTATTGTATGTCTGTCAATGGTCATATGGCAATTAAGGCATTAGCCATTAAGGAATCAATTTATATATAAATAAATAAATATTTATTAAGATAAGCTATTTTAAATAACATAGATAACATAAGTAACGTGCACAATTTAAATTTGTTTCACATATTTAGCACATTTCTTAATTTTTTATTATTATTATTTTTTTTATATTTGTAATTTGTTGGTGGGTATTTAGCGTATAAAATTATCTACGATCTACATTTAATATCAATAAAATTAGTTGCTATTACTCATTATTGTACAGATATAAAAATGTGTCAATGTGTTTAGTATGTAGAATGAAATTGTGATCGGTAAAGACTGAAATTATTTTTGCTTATTGGTGATTTTTAATTTTACAATTATTTTTTTCATTATAACAAAATAAAATTTTTTAAGTGATATTCAATTTGAAATGCATTTCTTAAAAATTATGTAATGATGCGGTTTTAATTTACCATAAGCGGCATAAGCCACAGTTACAACTTAAGTAACTAAGAATAAAGTAGAAACAATAATATATTACTCCTATTCTATTGTACTTAATTCAAAACTGCTTTCCTTTATATTAAATTATGTATGGGTATTGCCATATTGGAGTAGTAAATCTGACTGGGTCCAAGGAATCCACATCAGTATAATATTTATATATATTATTGTGAATTATTATACTTAATAAATTTATGTTTTGATTTAATTAAATTATGAACAAATGCCACATTCAACACTAGATACTAATAATTTGACTAGTAGTACTTTTAATTACTATTGATATGTAAATTAACATGAAATTTATTATATGATTTTTGAACGACTATAAAACAAATTGTGCATACTATGCGACTAGCCTGGAAGACAACTTAAGAGATATATTATCTTGTAATTTTTCAAGATTTTTAAATTACAAAAAGAAAAACAGAAATTTGATTTTGTTAAGAAAACATGTACAACTTTTTTTAGTTTTTTATTTTTAATTTTAAAAATTATTAAGCTTTATATTTTTCAATATTCAATAGTACTAACTAGATATAATTTTCTATAAGAAATATTTTACAAAATTAAAGGATGAAGTATTTTCCTGCTTCTCAACAGTCCCTAAAATATTCAAATTTTTGTACTACACACGTCACAGATAGTCCCAAATAGGTAAAATCTAAATTAATGCTTTATAAACTAGTACCAATGCTTATGCCGCTTATGGTATTCTTTAAACAATAATATATAATATAAATTAAATTAAATAACAATATGTATAAATATATTATTTAATGACTGTGAAAATTAAATTATTATTAATTTATTTATATAGGTATTAATTTACTCTAATGTATCATTAACATATTATTATTAAATATTATATTTTACCCTTTAAGTAATAAATCAATGGCTTTAAAGTAGTGCTGTAATATTTTATCAGTATAAAATTATAAATGAACTTCAAAAACAAATAATAAAATAATTATATTTGAGTAAAATAAGGCAGTACTTAGCATTCAATTTTATTAAAAATGTATCCATTGTGGAAATAGTCCGAAATATGTAGAAATAAAACTATTAAACTAACAACTACTAAACTCCGTAAGAAACGAGAAAGAGGCTAAAGAGCTAGTAACTATTTTTGTTTTTATATTATATACCACAGAATATATTCCGTGTATATACCGCACATTTACTACAACTAAGCTGATAATAATAAATACGAATCGTATAACTTATTCCCAATAATAATAATTAATAACTACACAAAATATTGTTTACGGTTTATCCGTGTAGAATGTAGATAATAATTAAAATGTGGTTTGGAAAAAAACCATTAAAATATTTTTTAAAAATGTGAAGATATAAAATATTATACATAATATTATTATAAATGTTTAATTAGAATAACACACTTTTAAATTTCGTACTACACACAATTGCTTCGACTACTTCTGAATATATGTAATTGACTACATAATGAAAAAACATTGTTAAAAACAATACAATTCACGGTTCTGGTCATAATCTATTGTTTATCGACTTGAACCAATGAGTATCAATTACAATTTATGACATTGAGTAATATAGTGAAGAAATCCGCAATTATATGTTACATTATTGAATCAGATTTGATCCGATAATTATAGTTTGTATAGTTATTAGTTTTACATTATAGTGTACCTAGGTAATATATTATATTTATATTTTATACTTATAAATAAAATGATAAGATTAAAAACGTAATATCATAGCACAGACATCTGTGTATCATAGATATGAATACTCACCAAAAGCATATTATGACCACAAACATATATAATAATTAATAATATAATATGTATAATATACTATATAATATGTCTGTGATTATGACATAAACATACTTATCGACTTATCGTACAATTACTCTGGTTTTCTATGCTGCAAGTACAGCTTTAGATACCTACTATAGTATCTATAGCCGTGGCTGCAAGTAAACGGTAACAGATGTGTATTTATTTCATGGATAATAAAGATATTATATCTTTATTATCTATGATTTATTTATACGAATCTGTGGTAGGTAACGAGTAACAGATGATTGCAAACAATAATATTAACTTCCAAATCAAACGCTGGAAAGGGAAAAAAACTACGAGTGAAATATTGTTAAGGTCCCCACACACTGCAGCGGTGGCGGTAAAATTCTATTGTCTCGGCGGTGGTGGTAAAATTGTGTCCGGACTCATTTTAACGCTACCGCCACCGCTACCGCTGCAGTGTGTGTGTGGGCATCTTTATACCATAATATTATAATAGGTACCTAACCAAAATAAGCGAAGCGAGGTATACACTATGTCACTATTAGAAACAACAATACTGAAACCTAAACCAAATACCAGGACCTAAAATACATCTGATTTCAGGGGAGGATGAACTTATTAATTTAAATGTTACCTTTGGGCTTTGATAAATTTCAATAGCAAATAAAAAAACCTATGGAGGTTTTAACTCTCCTCTTTTTTATGTACTACTTACCTTACACAATAATATTATTTATATGATACTGGTTCTAAAAATACATAAAATAAATACAAGTATAAGTTCAAAATATTTTAAATTATGTTGAAATTCCTAAATATTTGTTATTACTATTATTTCGGCAATCAAAGCTAAAAACACGTTATAGCACTTACAGAACTTGAGATACACATTTGTTATTCAGTGCACACGGAGTGTGTCAGTGACACAGCATTTTAGACTTAAACCTATTATTGCATGTCATCGAACACCGCAGTGTTATAAGACATACCAATCCATATCTTTAACCTGGCTTAGGCTGGTGTCACACTTGTTGACTTGCGGAATAATCGAGACGTGAAGCGATTTTATTTTTTCCCTAAGAAAATTTTAGAACTGCACAAGCACAAGTAAGTACCTGAACTTAGCTTGTATACACATTTTGGCACGAGTGATGAGAGAATACCATTCCCCACCCCCCCTCTACTAACCATAGTTAATATACCGTTCTCAAATTTTACAACACGACTACACGAGTATCAAGATACCTATAGTTAAATTAAATATACCTAAATAATAACATAATTAAATAATAACACCTACCTTGCACTATGTCACAACAACATAATCTAGCTCTGAAACAAAATATTCACCTATGAGTATTTTTATATTTCAAACAAAACTCAAAAATACCTTACTCGGAAAATCGTCTACAAATAATATAAAAATAGCCGGAATTTCAAACGACAAATTTAACATTGTAAAAGGTCTACCCACTCTACCCTGAGCGGAAGCGCAATAACATAAATAACTTGTAGGCTGGTACAATCCACATCATAGAAAACATTTAATAATATTATACTAGGTAATAATACAATCCACATTGACATTGGTTCATGGTCATATCATGACAATATAATTTTATTATTATGAATTATTATAACTTTAAATTTTAATACAAATATTACAAATTGTTTCGGTATAGTATTATACTATTATTATAGTGTATTAGTTATTTTTCTACAATGCTAAAATATGTAGCAGTAAGGCTGGGGCTATGCACGGCGTTTCCATGCGTTGGTTTATTTTATATCGGAGGTAATACGCCGCGTTTTAATCCGCGGCGGAAAAGGCCGGTCGGCTTGCGTTTTGGCGGGCGAACGCCGAAGTAATAAAAACGCGGCGTATTACGTCCGTTGTGTATATACACAAACAACTAAACGCTATATAGCTATTCCGATATAAACCAACGCATTTTCAATTCGACGGAAAACGCCGTGTATAGTCAGGGCCTGATTTACCAATTCGTGGGCCCTGTGCAACTTAAAATTTTGGGTCCCAAATTGTCCGTTTATATTTTCTTCAATGCTAAAATAAAAGTGTACTCATAATATATTTTTAAGCTAATGCTGAAGGTATCTAATTAGTATAATATGAGTAGTTGGAGCATAGAATAAAATTGTATTGTTAAAAATATGATTATTAATTTAAATATTTATTCAAGTAAAACAAGTAACATAATTGTTATAAAAAACACAGCTTTTTTTAAAATTAGTATTTTTTATTAGATAGGTATTATTACACTTGTATACACTTAAATTGACAATGAGATTTTGACGATTTTGCTATATCGTCAATGTTGTAGCTTTCGAGAAATCCCCATTATACTTTTTACAAGCTGTATAACCCAGAAGAATATCCTACATAGTAAAATTGTGTTTTCCCAAAATATTATGATAAAACGGTATGTAATTAATTTTATGTGACCGAAGTCGGTGGGCCCAGTGCATTTGTCCTTACATAAATATGGCCCTGTGTATAGTCCCAGCCCAAGTACTGCACAATTTGTGTTGTATAGCACATTAGCGCAAACGGCGTGCGGAAATTCCGCTGTAATGTGTCTAGTAGTATTTAAATTTTAAATATATGAATTTGCGGATGTTCCGCAAGTGTGACGACGACGGCGACGGTTACCATCGTCTGTCGTGGAGTCCGATCGTCGGTCATAACGACAACGGCCCATCGGAGTACGATAAAAGACCGATGATGACGTAGTAACGTCTAGCCGCACGTGAACTCGGTGCGTAACGTGTCGTTTGTATAATATAGTAAGTTTATAATGTTAATTATTAATCATTGATTAAATTTATAATAATAATGAATGGTGTAATATAATATTAATAATAATTATAATCAGTGGTTTTAAACGATAATAATAATAATAATATCAATAATATTATAAAAATAGCGCGAACGCTGTCCGTGCCCACCGTAAACACCGTTTACCAAATATTATTTTTAGCTCGAAAAGTCGCGATAATATCGTTTCCGAGCAATATCGCGGTAAACAAGACAGGGAACAATTAGTCACAAGACCATCGCCGCCGCCGCCGCCGCCAATACGACAATAATTATATTACATCTAAATTCTGTCCGGTATGGTTATTAATAAATTTAATTTCGTCGTTATTATGTTATCAAAATATTAATTCACCGGTCGTACAATGTTATTGTATACTACCAAAGTGACTATACATGTATATAACGTAAATATACAACTTAGCCATAATAGTATCGGTATTTTATTTATAATTATATAAATAAACCGACATAACCTTCTCAGTTCTCATTCATAATACCGTCATGGTGTAGTACGCGTACGGCGGACGTCTACGGATTTAGTTTTCGACGTTCGAGCTCTATTTTCAAACGATTTAGACGTTTTAGATTATTGACGAGCCACCAGTTTTTGTTACCGTTCTTTTGCTACTCACTGTATACATAAGTTTGTGTAGTTTTCGTTTTAAAAACGTTTAATATTTGACGTATTTGCTCGGTTCGACATGTCAGAGGTGACGACCAACGACGATGTCAAGTTTTTCGTTTTAGTATCTGACGAAAACCCAGAACAAAAATTTGTTCTATTGGACAACGAACCTTTAATACTGGGGAAAAAACAACATATTGGAACGGTCAATCGCAAGATGTCGAAAAAACAAAGTAAATAAAATATTATAATACCTACCTACCTATCATTAATACCTATATTGTCCATATTATTATGAATTACGTTTATTTGTGTTAATTTTTTACCATCTATATTAAAGTAGGTATGGCTTAATTTGTTTTTTTTTTATCTGATGATCATAAAGTGACATAATTAAATGAGGATGTACATAAGTGTCGCTGCGATGTTGCCAATTGATATGTATGTTGTTCGGTTATTTAGAATGGTTTCAATACCAATCATAATATATATTATATATTTTATAATGGGTATATTTTATTCAATGGAATTGGTACTATATTATTTTATTCACATGAATATTGTTTGAATTTTTTTTATAGTACTTACCTATATTATATTAATACACTTGTTTTTTATTCATGAAAAATTAATTAACATGTTAACCGCCATATGACTGCTAGCAGTCATGTATAATTTTCAAATTTAAATAAATCTATACATTTATGATCGCTGACACCCATAGTTGATATTACTACCACTCCACATGACCGCCGCACTTAATCATAAATTAATTTGGTTTTATTTAGTTATATTTTTCATGGTGCTTCAATAATACACAAAATTAAGGACCATGGCCAGGGTCAGACTGGCCTGGACCACAGGTTAGGTCTATCGCCGTCTAGGCCTTTGGCTAGTTTGGGCCCTCAGACTTAATGTTAATATTTTGAAATTAAATATATTGCCGTTGTTTTAGTAACAGTATTTAAACATTTTTAAAGATTTCTTATTGATTTTATATTCATGAGCTAAATTAATATTGGGTCTCGATAAGGTTAAGTAGTTAAATGCTTTTATTATGAATATATTATGATATTAAAAATAATATAATTTAATACATTGATTAATTATTTGTGTCTACGATTCATTTGCAACAGATGAACGACCAAATATTTCATATATATTTTCTATATTTTTGATAGGCTTAATATTGAAACTTTTAATTATATTATACATATGTATGATATTTGTACAAATAGCTTGGATAAACAATTTATAAGTAGGTAGGTAATTCAAAATTACTAAGTGATTATATTATATTTGCTTGGATCCAAAAAATTTTAGTTCTATAAAGAATGAAGTACCTGCAATTGCATTACGAGAACTTTCACTTTTAACAACTATTGATAGAAGTACACTTTACAGTTTAATTCTATTACTATAAGATGAAAATGATAACATAAGCTTTCATTGAGCATTTGTCATTTTCTAGATAATATTCTTACCTTTAAATTTGATAATTGTCAATAGGTAAATTTAGTTTAATATTAAAGCTAACATTACAAAATATGTTTTGTTAAATGTAAATTTTTTATGATGTATATTAGTAGGAGTGTAAGACAGAGACAACACATGTGGGTATGGTGTCCTCTCAATAAATACAAAAATTAATAAGTAAAAAGCGGAGCTAATAATTTGTAGTATAATCTTATAAGGGCTCCTTGATCAGATTGCAAACTGGGCCTGTTGACGCCAATCAGACCCTGACCATGGCGAATCGGGAGTTATTACAATTTTTTTGATGACGTAATACATTTTTTTTTGTATACATGTTTTGTCGTATATTGTAGACAGTCGTCCAAAAATTATTATTTAATATGTATAGGAGAATATTATTAAATACAATTATTAACACGGGACAGGCCGGTGAAGCTAAATGTGCTAAGGCAACAAGAAAATTTTGTATATGAGACCGCCGTACGCGCAGGCACGTGGAGTCCCGCTGTAGCTGAGTGAGTCGGCGAGAGCGTAGGTACGATGATCGTGCGTGTGAAGCAATGATTGTAGTACGGGCTAAGCGATATAGTATTTTTGATTGTTTTATTTTGTGTTTGTTTAAATTTAATAAAAAGTGTTTCCGACCTGTACAACCCGAGTTGAATATTATTTAAATCATCTTTGCATTCTTACCTTTATATAGGAAACAGCGCCGGGATATACGTACCGTGGGTATATGTAATCTTCGAGTCATTTCCACTGTAAAGGAACATAGAATCGACAAGCGCACCCCATCGTACCTTACTAGTTAACAGTGCCATTCCAATTGATTTTAGAGAGTGTCATTAACTAAAGAGTACGAAGGTAAGGCGAAGTAGGTTAACTGAACACCATCGTACCTTACAAGTTAACAGTGCCATTCTAATTGATTTTAGAGAGTGTAGAGAATACGAGGGTAAGACGTACCTAGTTGGTTATACCGTGTATACTGAAATACGGGTACCTATACTACAATTTTTAAATACATTTTCAAATACATACTATATACAAATTTGGAAGACATTGAAAAATTTGCCTGGTGTATAACAAAAACCTATTGTATGACCTCTGGTGATCGTATGTTGGTCAATGTGTTAAAAATATTTTGATTTTCAGAATAATATTTTGTTATTTTATTTTAACCTATTTATTTTTTTTTAATCAAATTAAATTATAGATTTATATTGTATGTTTGTATTTAATATTAGTTCTTGAATTAGGTACATGACTATGACTTAGTAATGTATTAATTTATTTTTGTAGTGAAATTTATAGCTGACTATTCTACGGGCCAAATATGTGTTCAACAATTAGGTAAAAGCAGGTCAGCTGTTAACAAGCAACCTATGTTAAAAGGAGAAAAAAGACTCTTAAATCATGGAGACAAAGTGGCATTGTTGTATAAAAGTAATCACACCTATCATTTTGAGTTTGTATCACTTTCGTATGGTGTAGACTACAACAAAAAGAATAGTTATTGTACAAATAAAGAAATTATGCCTAAAATACCTCTCTCACATTCTACATGCATGTGGGTTAATAGAGGTACATTGCTGGTGTTTAATAGTAAAAATATTGTTCATAAAGATAAGGTAAATATTAATTGATTTAAAATTGTTAATTTAAGTATTATACATTTTATTGAAGTGTTTATTTAATGTTTAAGATAGCGGCATTTGATATGGATGGAATACTTAATGCTCTTCTGTCAGGTAAATCTTTTCTCGATGATGATGATGATGATGATGATGATGATTGGCAAATAGATAACCATAAAGTTATTGGATCTATTAAAAAATTATTTGATAATGGTTACAAAATAGTGATATTCACTAATGAAGGAGATAATGTAGGCAACAAAGAAAATGAATTACCGCTAAGATTAAAAATTGAAAATATCCCTAAATTAATCAGAACACCAGTTCAAGTATTTATAGCCAATCGGAAAGATATATATAGAAAACCTGCTCCAGGAATGTGGAATGCTTTGGTGTCTGAAGTAAGGTTATTATTTTTATTGAAAGAAATAAATCTTATATACATATATTTTTATTTTAGTTTAATGGAGGTATATCAATTGACATGGATAAGAGTTTTTTTTGTGGTGGTGCAGCGGGCCGGCCTGCTCGTTTTGATTCTGATGGTAAACCAATTAAAAAAGACCAATCATGTTGTGACCGTTTATTTGCCATGAATATTGGTCTCAAATTTTATACTCCTGAAGAATATTTTTGGAAAGAACCGACTACAGAAGTTTTTGCATTACCTGCATTTAATCCAAATGATGTTTTGTCTAATATCTTTTACACAGATTTATCATCAAACAATTTGTTTTCCTCAAATAAAGAAGTAAGTTTTTCTCAATAAATACATTTTATGATTTTAATAGTAATAACAATTAATGTTTAGATGATTATTATGGTTGGTTGTCCTGGTTCAGGAAAAAGTTATTTTGCAGTTAATAATTTACTCTGTCATGATCGTATGAAAATAATTAACAGGGATACACTAGGCTCATGGCAAAAGTGTATTGCTAAGACTACAAAGTATTTAAGTAATGGTAGTGTAAGTGTTGTGATTGATAATACAAATCCAGATGTAGAATCAAGAAAACAGTTCATTGACATTGCTAAAATGTTCAAAATCCCATGTAGAGTTTTCTTAATGAAAGTTTCCAAAGAACATGGAAAACATAATAACAAAGTAAGTGTAATAACAATAACTTTTCCATTTTATAAACATTTTATACTCTTTAACAAAATTTAAGGACATAAATATTTCTTTCTTTTTAGAATTTTAGATTAAAATAACATAATTTGTAACTATTTTTTTCTTCAAATAAATACTTAACTTAAATCATTAATTTAACATTTTGTATTTTAAATACAAAACCTTTATTTAAAATAGCCTATTATTAGTCAGTAGATAGATAATCTTTGTTCTAAGTTGTTTACTCTTTTTGAAACCCTGAAATAGGTAATAACATGTTTTTCAGACGACTTAATAATATATTGTTCTTTTATTCAGAGAGCCAATTTTTTTTATTGAGTATAAATTAATATATGGATTATAAAGCAAACCAACCAATATATTATAATGTTAACAAAGTTCACCAAGGCTAGGCAAGTTAACTAATTTTTGTCAACTTATTTCAGTTAAAAATCCACCATAATAAAAAAAAAAAATTGAATATTTACAATCTATGTCAAAGTATATAATATGTTAGTATCATGAAAGTATATGAAAACATAATAAATGTAAGAACATTCAACAGAAAGATAACAAAAAAGGCGGCTATTAAATGATAGACCCCACTAGGTTATAGGAATTAAGAATTATATAATTATTAAGGTTAATTTTTTTTATACTTCACAAAATTAACATAATTTTAAACAGTGATCAGAATTTTTACTCATCTTTGGAGCATACTGTGCATGTGAGCATTGTAGGCAATACTTTCATTAAAAAAAATAAAATAAAAAATTAATAATGTTATTATATTTTATCATAATAAAAATCTTGACGAATACAGCAATGTTATGGAATCTAATGGTAGAAAATCAATTTTCATTCTATTGGTACTTGGTATTTGCCTATCATGCTATTCAATAATATGTTTTAAAAATTCTTACTTGAGTTCATCAATAAATTATACATACAATGTTTTAGACAGAGCCTTGTATTTATACACTATATGCTAGCATTTATAATTTTGTATACTTCATAGTAAAACATGATTTATTTTTTAATTGATGTTTTAAAGTATATTAAAGAACTACATTTTTTTTTTTACTAATTCAATGTAATAGATTATAGACGCTAGACATAGTAAAATATTTTTAATGTACTAATTTTTCTGTTTACATTTTATCTAAACCCATGCTGTTGACATTACTGTCCTATCTGGTAGTGTTATAGTTGAGATATTTGAAATAAATATGTTAAATAAACATGCAATATTAGAAACTTAAGTTAAGTTGTTATTAAGTATTTAAGTTATTTTATCTCTGTTGAAATCAAAAACTAGTGCCTAACATACTTCAATAATTTAATATTTAGGTAGTATTTACATAACAAAAAATTTTTTTTTCAAATTTTTAAATTAAAAAATAATTTGAACAAAATATATGGAGTTCTTACTAGGAAAAAATTAACTTACCTAACTTCACGGTACAAATTTTAATTTGTTAAAAACATTTAAAAAAAATAAAGTAGTAATTATAATAATTTGTTAATATTAACTAAACTACAATATCAGTGGTTGAGTTTGTGATAAAATGTTTTTAATGCGATGACATTATATTGATATTATATAATATACAGTAGATAATTGAAGTAGATAACTGTTGTATTGTTAGGTATAACTATACAATTATGTATATACATACTTATTATAGATAACCAGTCACATAAGGTACCTACAAATTCTTCCTAATATGTAATTGTAGAAAATACAATAAGTATAAGAAAATTTGAATTATATAATAATAATAATAATAATAGAAAATATGTCATATTAAAAGAATAAAATCTAACCTCCTTTTTTACATAGTTGTATATACTCTTTATCCGCTCGACTTTGCTAGAATGTAATCTTTGGTGGATAACAAAGGATTATTATCGTGTAAGATAATTAATTATATTAAGAAAATATATGATATATAATTATTATAATATATATATTCTTAATATAGTATGAAAATAATGCATTTAAATACATGCATATTTAAATTTAGTATTTATCTATTCTATTTTAAATTATATTTATTTATCATTCATAATACTATATTATACTTGAATACTGTATTAAATCTTATTTTATTGTATTTTGATATTTTTCTTATAGTTTCGAGAACTAATTGATAAAGAACATAAAAAAGTACCTGAAGAAGAAATTGATTTATACTTGTAAGTATAAGTGTAAATAATTTATTATATTGCTACTTTTTAGATATTTTAATTTCTCATGTAGTAGATATATATCGAATTATTACAGTACTTAAAACTTTGTCCACTTTAATGTAGCAAAATATGATTTAAATACAATAAAATATAATTAACCTGTCCTTGGTGTCACTATGAGCATTTCATAGCTCATACAATTACCGTTTTTAGAACCACTGGTTTATATTTAATTCGATTCTGACAATATTATATAATGATCCATTAGGTTAGTTAAGATAAAAATATTAAATGTTAAAAATAAACTAACAAAGTTATTGAAGTCTAATGTTGTCGTATACGTAATAATATGGTATATTTTGGCGGTATACTTAATACTTATAAAGTTACCTCCCCCCTAAGTTTATATTGGAAGTAGTGTCTCTGGATACTCCCTTCCCTCAAGTTTTCACGTCTTGTAACTCATCACATTTACTTATTATATTAACTTGTAGGTAGATTGTAAATTTCTTTTATAATAAAAATAAATAAATAACTTTGTTTCAATATTAATTATTTCATGTTTGTAATTATTAAAAAATCATTATTGTTGTTATTACATTAAAATAATAGATTTGTTGGATAAACTATCTAGAACTATGTATTTTAAAACAATCATTATTGTAGTACTATTAATTCTTAACTAATTAAACTGTTGTTTTTTATTTTTTAGCTCTAAGTTTCAGAAACCATCCAAAAAAGAAGGTATTATAGAAATAGTTCCAATCAATTTTGTTCCTCATTTTAAAGATCCCCATCATGAAAAGTTATACAAAATGTTTTTGCTTTGATACCATATTTTTTAAATTGTTCAGATCAACGTGTAATTTTTTTAAAAGTTTTTTGATTTATACAGAACCCAATTAGTTATTCCAATTTTATTTTATGTTATTAATAATAACTTATTATTTTAGTTTATATCAAAAGCTATACAAAATGTTTTTTTCTTTGATATAGTTATTTTTAAATTGTTAAAACAGAATTACTATTATTTTAAAATTGTTTTGATTTATACAGAATTCTATTAGTCCTAATAATATTATGTTATTTTAAGACTTGATTCATTGTAAGTTAATTTACATTTATAATTAACTTTGATATTTAATCATATGAAGAAAAGATGTCTGAAAGTTGACAAGAGAATTTTTTTTTTATTTATTGTTTTTTTTTAATTTTTATACATTTCTAATAAAATATATTAACAAATATGAATAACTGTTTTACTTTTATTATTAATATTATTTCAATTTATTATTATAAATTTAAAAAAATTTGCTGCAAGATATAATCAAAAGTTGTCAGGTTAGATGGCTTTGTTAATTTTGTAATTTAAATAGACTAAAATTCTCACTAGTAGACGAAGAAATACATAGTATTGATATAGTATATCCTTTCTTGCTAGTTACATAGAATGTACTAGAAAACTGTTTTTAGGTAATTTAGATACTTGGGAATGTTGTGCTTAAGGATTATTACTTATAATAATAAGGGCCTATAATTATTGAGTTACTTTCATATTTTGAATATAATGAGTGCTAGATTAAAACATTTGGACACTGTAAACATTAGGCACTCATATTATCTGACCTCCTTCCTACCAAAATACATCATAAATTGCTATCAAGAGTATGCATTTTTTACTATAAAAAAAAAAAAAAAATTGTTAAAATTTAAATAAGTGTTAACTAGTTAAACAATGAGATAACTCATTCATTCATTCATAGAGAGTGTGTTCATGAAATAATTTGATATCTTTGTTGATTGTTGGACATTTTCAGAGCTATTTAACAGGATGAACTAATCTCATGTAATGTTTGGTTATAATATTTTATAGCATGATGCATGCTTAATCAATAAATTAACACTTAGTATGTATTAATCATGTACTCATGTCACATTCAAGGGTGTCCAGGGGAGGGGGCGAATAGGGACAATTGTCCTCCTTTGATTTTTTCTGGGTTAATCGTCATAACCATTATGTAATATAAAATATTACAAAATAAATATTTCTGAAATTAATGATAGAAGAAATTATTAATGCATTTGGTCTACTACCATGCAGAATGAAACTATTATTCAATCATAAAAAAGTTATTTTTTATAATTAGGTACTTGTAAATATTAAATTATTTTTTTTTTGAGAACCCCAAATTGTGTAAGGTAATACTTCTATGAAGTTTCTCAAAAGTTATCTCAATTATGTTTCTTCTTTAATCTTATTTAATGGTATTTTATATAATTTACTGTATACTATAAGAGTACATAGGTATATTTAAATAAATAAATAAGTGATTTCCATATGGGTTGGTAGACGGTAGTACTTAATTTATTTCATAGAAGCTAGAAACATTTCATTTTATGAACAATCTAAAATTATCAAGTCAATGGTGACATTTTATTTATTAAAGAAAAATGCTTTTGTCAATTTAATATTGCACATTAATTAATTGAAATAAATGCTGTACGATTAATTTATAACTATCTAGTATCTATACACATAATTAATAATTAAATTTTTACGTTCCTACCTATATGAGAGAAACACGTCACAAGCTATATTTTAACACTAATCAGATAGGTACCTAACATTTGTAATTAAATATTTATAATTTGTAATTTATTTTATTATCATGATTCACATATTATGAAAATTATGCATTGAATAAAATTGTTTAAATAAAATAAATGAATATTATTATATCATTTGTATTCGTTTAAAATAATTTACCTACGTAATTTGCCTTATAGAAAAAGGTACATAAAAAGAAGGGCTAAAAGGGCTCAAAAATGGGAGTCATTCGATTAAGTCTAGTTTCGAACTTTCATATTATCTTTCTAGTGTTTCGATTACGTCCACAAGTCAGATAGGATTATTTTCCCTACCTTTTTTATTATCTCTGTTTATTTAACTATGTGTCTTAATTTTGCCAGTCTTACAGTAATATCTTCAGTTACTTTTCGTAACTAAAACGTTTCGCATATTAGCTTTATCTCTTTAATAATTCAGAAGAATCCGGTTCATGACATTTTCTAATAATACTGATCAGTCGTTTTATATTGATCCAGTTCTCTTAAAATTACAATTGCATTTCTCAACATCATTGGCGAATATATTTTGTATAATATATATTTTTAATTACGAATTTCTTTATTTTTTTTCACTAAAAATTGTATTGATCTTAATTTTTCTATAGAAATCGATCAACGTTCTATATACTTTTAAATATCTCTCAACTCTTAAGTCACAGTCACTTAACGTACTACACTCTGAAGATTATTATATACACAATATTGTGGACTGTGGTCATGAATTTAAAATTATTCTCGTACCCGTTATAGTATTATTTTCAGTTGTAAATTAAATTAATGGATAAGAGTACCACGAGATACATAATATTCGTAAACTTACCAAGTAAAAACCGATTCGTGTTTAAATAGATCTGCTCGCTGCATGGACCGAATACATTAGATGTATAATGTATTTAAAACTTACCTACTATACAATAGGACGGAATCGGAACACGGAAAAGGTAGGAAAGAAATCGATTACCTGTTTCTAGGACGCAATCGACGGTCTTATTCAAAAAGAGCATTTTGTCAACATTTTAAAACTATGCAT
>VUJU01002255.1:0-39945 GCA_009835225.1 Aphis craccivora | reverse complement strand
TATATACTAGTAAAATATGGTTAATAGTCGTTCAATATTATTATGAACCAGTATAGAAACGAATTCAGAGGTAAAGGTTAGGTTAAAACACTTTATATTTTTAAATTTTAAGTATAATAATAGAATTCTATAATATATTCATATTAATATTTCTACTCGTATATATTATATATATATATTTGAAAATATTGAAAAATATGTATGTGAAAATGAAGAAAAAAATACTTGAATGGTTTTAATTTGAATGTAATGGTTTATTCTTACATATTTTTATCTTAGATCCATACCTAACCTAACTTCGTCGATTATTATCGATCTATTCCTAAACGAAGTGATATTTTTACTTTTTTTACTGTACTCATTACTCATATACAGATATATATATAGATATTATTTGTTTGCTAATATAATATATATTGTATAAATAGTATCATGTTATATTGAAATCTTAAAAAAAGTAAACGAATACGAGTAACGTTATGCTGTATATTAAGAGCTTATTTTTGTGTGATAATAACTATAATGGATTTCGTTAAATTTAAATTCAATGATAACCATTGTATGTGATGAGAAATAATTCTGAGCAAAGAAAGTATAAGTTTTGGTAACCACCGTTAAAAACATTTATTTTAACGATAATAATATAATGAAATTTTTAATTTAGACCTTTTTAAATTACAAAATAAATTAAATTTTCTATCCAAAATCATCCTCAAAGTGAAAATTGAAGCAGTATTTTATCAATTACTTATCATTTACGCATACTCACATACTAAAAATATCGATCATGTAAAAATATACCTATCGCTTTACTCAGAATCTAGAAACAATTGTACGTTTATTTATACGTAAAAACTTAACAATTTAGTATTTATTTTTTTAATATGTAGGTACGTGTGATTATCATATCAATATATATTATAAATATAGTATATGTCTAGTTATTGTCATGCGTAGCATTACATTTGTATGCAAACAATAATATTATAATTATATATTTATATTAAATATACATTATATATTATATAGGTATTTAATGATATAATATAGTATTATATATACATTGAACATGCATATTTAATTGGACGTATTCGCTGCATTAACATGTTATTTTTTTACATGAAATTATACTAAATATTATTACACTGGACATTAATTTATGTATAATATAATAATGCATGGCATAGGTGCCAGTCTAGAGTTGTTCAAATTTTATAGCGAGTGCACAGGGTATAAGTATGTGGAAAATTGCACCGTTTGACAAAAAAAAAAAAAAAACAATTTTATCTGACCATTTTAAAATTTTTTTATAACATCATAAGTTTAGAATTCTGATTAAGAGTGTTTATTTTTTGTCCAACATTTTTTCGGGTATTATATTTTACGAAGTGAATTAATTTAATAGAATTTAATGGAAATAATAATTTTGAATGTATTATTAAAAGTTTGAAAATATATAAGAATTTCGTACGAAAAATAAAAAAAATAATTTATAAACTATACAAATTATGGCAACGATAAAACACTGAGAAGATGGATAAACTGAATCAATGATGTAAAAAAATATTTTATAAATTAATATTATAAGTTAACTTATATGGATGGATCAAAAGTGATCAAAATATTTTAGTAAAATTATTTCTTTTATTTTTTTCATATTTCAAACTAGAAACTAAAAAATAAATTACCTTTATCGTTATTAAGCTTGTAGTACCTAATTTACGTTATTCCAGTAACTAAAATATTTTAATAATTTAATTTATACAATTGAAAGTTAATCAATAGTCAAGGTTTAGTTATCGTCATGTTTAATTTTTAATTTTAATTTTTTTCTATTCTTTAGATAGTCTTACCTACAGATAAAATTAAGATATTAATATATTAAAAATATTTTTGTATAGCAAGATTAAATATAATATATTTAAATATTACTTAACATTTATTTTTTATTCTTAATGAGTTTTTACTTATCCAAAACAAATTCAATGCATGTTGTATACTTTTAACTATATTTCTCCATCAGTTATCATTCTTTAATTCATGCCAAATGCATCCATTTCCTAGAAGCACCATCCACCATACATCATCTTTGGCATTCTACCTTACCTTTTTTAATGATTTTGGATGAAAATATGATCTTTTCCGCCTAACTCGACGTACCGTATTCACACGTTTATTCGATAACTGATTAATTACTTTGACAAAACTATGCCTGCGAAACATCTGTAAAAACGTGTGTGTTGGGCTTTTATACATTTTTTTGTTTTTCGTACAAAATCGAAATTCCAGTTTTACATGTTTACAGTTACAGTTACAGTTCTGCATCCGTTCGTGTCGTCTAAAAGAAGGAAGATGTAAATTGTTTGGGGGGAAAAAAATAAACTTACGGAATCGGGTTCGCTAGTGACTGTTAACGTTGAGTTATTGTTGTATATGTCTGGACATGAGGACGCTTTCATAGAATTTTTTTGGATGTTCAATATTGCTCCTTTATACATAACGGAGCTCCTGAAAAACAAAATATGATTTATTATTTAAATTTATAACGCTGTATACATAGGTATTTATAAATATTATGAAACACGCTATAAGATTTCAGTAATATTGCAGCAGTGAAAATATAATATTTTACTTATGTTTTATTGTTAGTCGTGATTTATAATAATAATTGTTACTATTATGATATATTCTTCATTACTCAGCGGAATAGGGATGGTCAGTGAATTATAAGTAAGCCTATATTATCATACTATGCATAATATGAGAATTTATATTTTTTGAAAATGATTACTTAAATACGGACACAAGTCATCCTATCAATCACCTAAAAATAACTATTTCACTCAAAATCTAAAAATCTCTATTTCATGAAAGGGGTTTTCCCTAAAACTATCCCTAAAATATCAAATTGACTAAATAAATCTAACAATAATTTATTCCCATTATTCTGATTCAGACCCATTAACTGATGAAAATAGTATTTAATCTGTACGGAGTATAATATATATTATAATATACAATTATTCGATTTATGTATAATGTAAAATGTATATGTTCACATTTACGAGCATTCATAAATTATATAACGTGCATGGGATTTTGCCAATATTTACGGTACATAATTTATGATTGATCCCTAATCTAAATTAATATTTTAACGTACTAAATTTTTCAATAGTTAAAAACTATATGCATAAAATGTGCATTCTACAAAGCTACATAATATATATTATATGGGTAGGTATAGTATATAGAACTATAGACCATCAAACATGCTTTAATGAAAAAACTGCTTAAAACACCAGAGTCGTTTTTTACTTATAGACTTTGACGGGTTGATTAATGAACCCCATCACAAAAGATACGTATTTGATAATGACTAATAATGCAAATATAGGTACCATTATGCAGGAATAATTATAATCGGTTTTAAATATTAATTTAATTTTATATTGAAATTCATTTAATTTGTATTATTTTAAAACGTAAAATAACTATTAAGCGTTTATTCCGAATTAAATTAATTATATTTATTGTTTAACAAAAATAAAAAAACAAAAAACAAAAATACGGACTTCTGGGTGTATATATTTTATTTAAATATTTTTAAAAGCTTATCAATAGTAACGATTTCTCGGAAAATCTATAATTTAAATTTTTTTAAATAAAATTGAAGTTATTATAAAAACTGAAAATAAGGTAGGTATATAATATAAGTATTTCTAAAAGTTGACAGTTATCTCTATTATACGCATCACATTAATGCTGGTTAGATTCGATATTTGAAAATGTATGTAATTTCACAACACATACAAAAAATTATATAAACAAGTTAATCGATGATTGAAAAAATGTCGTAAGTAATTTTTTTTAAAAACTTTTGGATAATTATTGATAAAAACTGTATAGTATAAATAATTAAAAAAAAAAAATAATAATTTAAGAACAAATACTTAAAATATTTCATATAATTAATTATATAACTAAAGACGCTTTTACACTTAACGCATAGAAAGTCGAAACACATGTCTGGTTTACGATTTTACTAATATCTCAATTTCAAAAATTTCGAAAACTAAAGACTCGTGACGTTTCTGCAATCATCGATTCAATTAATAAGTTATTATTAATATTATTATATACAGAATAAAAAAAACAAGAGTCAAATAAATTTAATTAATGACTATAAACAATAATTTAGTATGCATTCAAATACAAGCTAACCTTACAAAAGATGAATGTATTAATATGTTGAAATTTTAAAGGAAATTCTATCAAATAACTTATAATACGTCAGACTTTCTATACAGTGAGTATTATTTTGTAGTATCAGCCATTTAATTTAATTTAATCTTAACATTTTGGTTGGAATTCGTAAACAAGATTTTTCAATTATTTCATTTTATTAATATACTTTCCGAATTCCTATGCATCGAGAATATACTGTACATTGTACGTTGAATACTGTACAATGCATAAAAATGAAAGAAGAACGATTCTACGCAATGGTAAAAGGTATATAATATTTGTATTGTCATTGATTAAACATATAGATGTATAATAATATAATGCAAGTATACAAAATGCTCTGAAATAATGCGAAATATTTTTAGACGGTGAATTTGATGAAGATAAAAACAATAAGGTGGATACTATCTTAAATTGTATGTATATAATATCAGACTGTATGTATACACTATAGATTTTTTTTTATTAATAAAAAATATATTGAAATATAGCGCTATAGAGTAGAGAAACAGAATGTTAATACCCTTTTTCAAATGCGTCGAAACATTTTAGTACAATATCTTAATGCTGAATGCCAATATCGTCTATAAAAAACACACACTTCTACCCTATACTTAAATATATGTATATACAGTTAAAAATTACATAGAATAATGTATATTATACGTCGTTAAATACAGAGTAGTGCAAGATCCGAGTTTACAAGTATAGGTATATTTAGTTGTATTATTATAAATAATAAATCTACTATGGGATTTTTGGACTTCGAATGTATATATCTTAAAAATATATTTTGAAATACGATATGGTTGAATCTACCTATATATGCGCACAATATATTTTAATGAATTCTGCTCATATTTGGAAACAAAAAAAAAACCTTCCCTAGTTGATATATCGCTTAAACGTTTGAGTTTTTACGCTTAACATATGTGATCGATCATACATTATGTACGTCATAAAATGAAAAATTCTTTAATAAAATATAATTGTGAAGTACATTTATTAAAAGCATTTTTCTTATAATGTATTAATTATTCAAAATTAAGGATAATTCATCAAATTATTAATATAAATAATAAATGAAAAACAAACATGAAGTTTTACTGTGTACTGGAACTAATTTTTTGATAGGTGAAGTATAATATAAATATATTTTTTTTTTTTGGATTTAAAAATATAACCCTTCTGGTTTCTGCCATCAAATAATTCACCGATAAACCTAAACCTATAGGTGTAAACATTATATAATATACTATATAAGTATATAACAGTGTTTGAAGTTTTGTAGAATTGTAAAATTAGTAAAAATATATCAAATTTGTAATATGTATACTATAATAAGCAAAACATGAAGTGTATTTATTCAATATTTTAATTTCAAATTAGTAAATACATAAAATGTACACAAATAAATAATATTCAAGCACTTACATATTGTTAAAAAAAAAAAATGGGCTGTGATGTTAAGTAAATTAGAGCTTAATTAAACCTTGACCCTAATTTAAAATTTCATGGTTAAATTTGCTTACTTTCATTACCAGATAACATGTTTACGTCTATGATTGTATGCTCTTAACGTAATCTAGTTTTATTGTGGTGATTAAACGCAATTCATTTTTTACTTTACACTTAACACATAACACACGGATCTGTTTTTTCAATATGTAATCATTGTTGCTTAATATATAATAATAGTTTTTATTTCGTGTGCACGAAATTAATATAATTTGAAAATATCTAGGACTTTTTCTATAAAAATAAAATAAATATAAATTGAAGGGTGGGCGGGAATAACGTGCTATGTAACATTTTTTCGGATTTCATATTTTTGAGGAATAACGTGTTATGAAGCATCCCCGATATATTTTAAGAATCAACAATTCCCAGAATGTTTATATCGTGCACAATCATCGTGTTAAAACTTAAAAAACATAATACTTTTTTCGTTTTTAGTTGTTACTGAAAAATTTACGAATTGCTACATAGCGTGTTGTTCTCACCCCACCCTTCAATTTATGAGAAATTCAAACTCCACATTGGAAGGGTAGTCTATTAAAACATTAAAGTCCTTATTTGTTATTGAAGTTATTAATGACATATACAATATATATATTATGTTGTGTATTATTATAATATTCTTTATTATCAATCATATTATACGGTCGAATAGTTTACACGCAATTATGGATCATACGACTAACCTGTGATATGGTAAACTCTTCAAATAGCTGCTTTGAGTGGTGCTAAATTGTCTCTTCAACATCGATGGGTGTGGTTTATGCTGTCGATCAGGGCTATTATCAGCGGTATACGTCTGCGGGGGCGAAATCGCTTGCGATTCCAGCGGTGACATGCCGTCTGAACCCATAGAGTTCGACTTCTTCGATTGTTTCAACTTCATCTTCATGACCAGCGGCGGCGTGTCGGACCGTAGCCCACCGACTTTGTTGTTAACCGTCCTAGTGTCCAACGAGTCCTTGCCCGCCGACGCATTGTTCACCTGGCTCACACTACTGCTCCGGCACAATAACAAGTTTGGATAGTTTTCTAGGATCAAGTTGAACAGTGTCTTATTGGTACTCAACGACTCGAGTACCTCGAACGGGACCTGCGATAAACAACGTTTTTTAGTTAGTATAAAGTCGTCACACAATATGATAGCAATAAATTATAATATGTTGACAAACTGCATGTGTTATTTATATTATTACGATTCGTATAGAGTGTAGAACTGCAAGCATAACATGCTGATTAAATCGTCTAATAATTAAAACGTTAGAATATTTTAAGTCAAATGTTAATAAATTAACCTATAAGGCTATATCGTTTCTCTTTTCGTTAGGCAGTCTGTCTAATATCTAAATATTATTTTAGATATAATTAATACACGTTTAACGTTATATGATTTTGATACAATGGTATTATACATATAATTAGTATATATAAAAATTGAATACTATACCGATTTCCTGATTTATTATTATTTTTTTTATTGCCAGTTTTACGTCTTTTCCTAACAAAATTAATTTAATGGACCAGGTATGATATCATACTAATATGCGGATTATCGGGTTATGGACAATGTCCAGTATTATTTTTAGCCGATCAGTACGCGAATGGTATGAATTATTGAAAAGAGAAAAAGGAACGAAAATTGGCAGTCTACCTCAGGTATAATGTCTATAAATTGTGGACATGCGATAACATCGTTGGGAAAATAATCATTTCGATTTCACGTTAAAATGCATCAATACGAGAACAAAACCTTAAACATTGCGAGCATCATCACAAAATAAATTGAAATTGGAGTATTATATTACAATATTATATTTTGTACATTTCCTATCACATTTATAGCTCAAATCAATAAATGTCTTACAGCTATTAATCACTAACAGGAAACGATTAAATTGTGTATCACGATATTAATAAGTATTTAAATTGATTGTAAAACTACGACTATAAATATTTTTATCTATAACCATGATTAAGACTATAGCCAATGGACGTTGTGCAGCAAAACATAGAATAATATACATATTGCATGTATTATTTTGATGAGTATAATAATATATTTCATTGGAACCTACACAACTTATTACCATTTCAACACTATATTATAGTACACCTATACAATACTAATAAATGTAATAATATAATTTTATTTCGTAGTCGGTACGATAAATTAACAATAATTTAGTCTTTAAAACTTAAAGTATTTCCATGTGTAAATTCGCATAACAAATCAAACATTTATTTATTTCATTAACTATTTAATAAAAAATACTATTTATATACCGTTAGAAACCTTTATATTTCCGACATATATAAAACATGACTACCTAATTAAAGTATAATAGACTTCCAATTTTCTTTTATACATTTATTGCGATATTGAATACCATTATTTTTTTTTGTTTATAAACCGTTGAATATACATCAGATAAAATATGTATTATTATTATTTACGACAGTCTGTAGAGCTTATTAAAAATTCAAACTATACGTTTTGGAAAATGTATGTATTAGTATAACACATAAATTTATGTCCCAAGTTTTTTATTTTTATTAATAGTGCATTTTTATGTCAATTTTTTAAGATGCTAATATAGTATTCAACGTGAATGTAAACGGTTTAAGAGTTAACTATATGGTGATGAATAACCTGCAATGACGAAGGGACACCGCTATTAAGTATGCTATAAATGTTGATTCGTGGATTTTAAACTTTAAACGTAGCTTATTTATAAAAATCTCAATTACCTGATTAACATAAATGCCAGCGTCGATTCTGGATACAGATCGTCCCCCCCATGACCCAAAAACCATAAGCCCTACAAATTGTCGTCTAAAAGATAAATTGTAAACCATAATATTTAAAGCAAGGTAATATTTCAGTAATTTCAATCACTCAGTACTCGGTATCTAGAGAATTTTCGAAATTTTATATTTATTTTGATTATTAATATATTACATTCATAGATAATAATTAAGGTGATAATGTCATAGTCAAGTTAATAATACATATGTATAATATTATTATAATCTGTATCTATTTTACAAGACAACATTGGCTTAAACCCTTATCATACAACATGGTTAAAATTGATAAAAACATATTTATGATTATGCCTTATACTATTTAATCCTTGAGTGGGGAACGACATTTAAAACTTTATATTAATGTTTTTATTTAACTTTGCTTCATTTATTTTTATTTATTTTCTCACTTAATATTGCTAAGAAACTTTGAATTACATTAACAATCTGGCTTTTAACGATTACACTAAACTTCTAGAATTAATTTTTACTACATTACCAACAAATTGCGAGGAGAATTTTGAACTCATCCCTATCGAATATGGTAGACTTATGGTCATCCATATATTGTAATAAAAGTTTTGAAAACTTACACTCAGAATATTTCATCATTCTTGAAGCTGAATTTACACTTTATTTTCGACATACAATTTCATTACTGCAGAAAACTGTATATTTTAAAGATTATACGGTTCACAGATAACCATATAAATTAACGACAATAATATATTCTGGAATTTTCAACATTATACCGTATTAACGAAATATAGATGCACTGTTGGAAATACTTAAAGAATAGGTTTGAGTTTTTATTTAGGGTATTTATTTAATATTTACCAAGAGTACTATGACTTACCCAAACTGTAGGCATTTTCTTTTAGATTCTGAGCGGAGCGATGAATGTATTGATTTTACAATGTTGTGTGTATTTTTTTTTTTTGTGTGTCTGTGTACACGAGAACGTGTCGAAATTTCAAACGTTGGGGTTTCTGATAGCAAAATGAATCTAGTTGGAGCATTCGGGAGGTCATTGAATTTGAATTTCCCAATAATTTTCAAAAGCGCCGGGAAAAACCAAAAAAAAAAAATTAAGGAAAAATGGGAATTTTTACGCAAAACCAGTTTTCGACCAAATCGATTTTTTTATATGGTTGTAATTAAAAAACTAATCACTGTAAATACTTGAAATTTTCACCAAATGTTTATGTTAGTGTTATATATATATAGTGTAATTTTCAAAAATGTTTGACTTTTTTTGAGTTATTTATAGACTAATGACATTTTTGATGTTTTTGAGAAATTTTTTTTGAAGTGTCGATAAAAAAATTTGGATGACCAAAAAGTTTTGAAAATGTAATACAAAGTTCCTTATGTGTTGTTCTTATTGTAGCTAAAAAAAAATTAAAAATCGTTAGTCACAATTTTTTTTTTATAAGCGTTTATAGTTCAAAATTTTACGAAATCTGTCGAAAACGCGAAAATTTGCAATTAATTTTGAAGTTGAAAAATCATAAAATTTGTTGTGTTTATAACTAAGAATTAAAAATACAACACTAAGTTTTCCATAAGTTTTCCTTCAAGTAGCTATAGAGAAAACTCGTAGCATCATTATAGGAACAATTTTAAGTGCTTTGAATTTTAAATTTTTAGGAAATACCGTAACAATAACGATTTATCCTCAAACGATTTTAAATACTTGTTATTATTCAAAAAGTATAAGTCGTAGATACTTGAAAATTTTATCAGTTATTAAAATTCGAGTTTTCTTTACGTGATTTAAATTTCAAAATATTTTGACTTTTTTTGAGCTATTTATGGACAACTGAAATTTTCAATTTTTCTGAAAAAAATTTCTTGAAGCTTCGATAAAATTTTTTTGGCCCAATCAAAATAATTGAAAATTTAATAAAAAGTTCTTCATAAGTTATTCTTAAAGTGATTAAAAAATTATAAGAATACATAGGAACAATTTTTTTTTTATTAGCATTTGTAGTTCAAATATTGACAAAAATTCGTCAAAATCATGAATATTTGCAAATTATTTTATAGGTATAATTCATAAAAATTTTTGTATAAGTAGTTAAAAGTTGAAAATTTAATACAAGATTTTTCATAAGTTTAGCTTACAATTATTATAAAAGAACTTAAATTTTGGCGTATTCAGGCCATTAAAACATAAACCACCTTTTTCACTAACCACAGGAAATTATATCTTAGGCTGACAAATCATCTCCGTTCAGAACTATCATTCAATTCAAATTTAACACTCCTATAATATATAATAATGATTCATACGGCACCTAATATACAGCAGAGCGGTACCAACTTACCCACTTTTTTTAAATTTATTATATTACATAAAAGTTTTATGATATTAATTATATTTTGTTACTTGGATTGAAGAATGAAATTGTATAGGTACCTATTAATTACTTTTAAATTTTAATATATTAATTAATCTAAATATTTATTTTTTTTGGTCCATGATGTGATGAATTTTTAATGTATCCCATAAAGTCCAATGATTTTTAGTACTTATATCTACTATTTACTACTATGATATATGTTTATCAGGTTTAGTTTTTGAATATTTCAGATGATGTCATAGAGCAGTTTACAAAATAGTAACGTATTTCAATAGTATTATCCAATCTACTTTGGAACGCCTTCGCATGGTACCACCGAATTATCTTTATATTTTTTATCTATTGACTAGTGAGATAGAGGATGGTTATAAGTTAGTCGTTTAGTTATCTTTTATTTTTAAAATCGTCTCATCCATTTAATTGTAACTTTTAATTATTTTTAGTTAAAAATATCTGAATTTAATTATCATCAAATATTTTTTTTTTTATTTTTGTTTATAAAATAAATCTAATATCATCCAAACCATAGAGTGACTCTATGATCCAAACCGTTAGCTACTTTAAGCTAAGACAAAAGGAATATAAAAAAGTAATATATCAAAACTAATATCATTAAACTCTATAATCTTGTAAAAACGAAATTTTAAATTGAATTAAGTGGAGAAACATGGTCTATTGTAATTAAAAGAATGTTATTATGTTGAATAATAAATACAGTTTTTAAGTGTATTGACTGATTTACTTGTAATAATTGTTCTGTATTTATTTAGGTGACCACGATAATTATTGATTGGTACTTGTTATTAAATACTTATTTACTTGTATCCACGTACTTGTACTTTGTATTTACATTTAGTGTAAATATTATTATTTTCCCAATACATTTTAATTTAATTAAAAAATTCCCATTAAAAAGATTTGATTATTAACGATTTAAAGATATTCTTATTACATTGTTTAACATAATTTAACCTGTATTTTTATAAAAGTGTCTAATATATACATGCATAAAGTACCCATTTATGTCAAGTAACATTTTTATAAAATTCATTTTTTTTCCACTTCATAACAGGTATTTATATATACGTGTATATAAAAACGATTTACAAAAGAATTATTATTTGGAGGACCCCTAACTTGGCATAATGATAGCTTCTAAATGTATATCACTATTCCTAACTCGTTGTTTCCGGTTATTAATATAGCTTTGATTCGTATAACATGTCTACAAGTATAATACTATAGACTTGTAACAAGAAAATCACAACAAATTGTTTGAAAACATTTGCAATTGCTTTATAAATATTATGTTCAATAAAATTCATACCAATAGCCTTAGATTTGAATACCTACTGGTTTTAATTGTTTTTTTTTTTTTTCAATAATTATGTTTTAAATTTCTTTGTTCATAATATAATAATGTGATAATATATCAATAGCCGGAACAATTGTACTCGTTAAATAATGTAAATATAAGATAACCAACGTCATAGCTGGCAAAACGACGAATGTAAGACACAATAGGTTTATAATACCAAGCTTATTTATCATTAAAAGTATCGATTCGCCTATATAATTGAAAATTCTGTTTTTTTTTTTTTAAATAAGAAGGGACTTATTCTTTTATGTATTTATATTTAAGAGTTCTTTAATTCCAATGTCAGTAGGATTACTGTCAAAATGATCTTCTTTAACGCTTTACAGTGTTCACCATTTTGCACCATTCATATTATTAACGTACACTGTATCTTTATTAAAATTACGATTTTACGAATTATTTTCAGTTACATTATTTATTTATTGACAACGCATTTACTAAATAATAGGTAGTAATAGGTGATTTTTTTAGAAAATAAAATCTTTGAAATACTAGTTGAAATTAACGTTTTATAGTTAGTTAAATGAGATGAGTTTGGTATACCTAAGTGAGGCGAGGATACAAAAAAACATATAAACTTACCTTTTCGTTATGCTTGAGATATGTGGGCAAGTTGATGACTGACCGGAAACCAGCATTGTCTTCGGGCATTCGTTGTACACCGTCATGCATTCTACTGCGGACAGTGGTGGTGACACCAGTCAGCCTGTACTCAGCGCACTGAGCTTCTTTCACCATGCGTCTGTATTGCTCAACTCCTGGATACTGCATGAGAGCGTCTACATCCTGGTCAGATTCCATTAGTTCGAATCCCGTAGTCTTTCCGGCGGGAATAGTGGCTGTTTCGTTCTCAACAGCCACCACTGGACAGTGATCGACGATGGACTCCTCGGTGTCAGTCCACGGTTTGGCGATAACAGCTGTTGAATGCCCACTAGTTACCGCCGGTTTCTTCTGTTCAGCGATCAGCCAGTCGGGGTCGCGCATCAGGGCACCACACACGCAAAAGTTGAAAAACGTGCCGGCTAACAAGAGCACGGTGCCTCGCCAGCCGTACTCTTCGATCGAGTACTGCGTCATTGGCGCATATAGAAACGTGCCGATTCCGGTTCCACACGCACCTAACCCGGTTGCCAGAGTTCGCTTCTTGTCAAACCAGTATGCGATGCTGACGACGGCTGTCACGTAGCACAGACACAGGCCTAGTCCGGATAGGAACCCAAAAGTGAAGAACACCATTTCGATCGAGTCAGCGAACGACGAGATTATGAACCCCAAGCCAGATATTATACCACCCAGGATGGTCATCTTCCGGCACCCAAACTTGTCGACCAAAGCGCTTCCCACTGGTCCCAGGATCAGCGGCACGGCCATAAACAGGCTACCAATCCACGCTGTCTTGGATTTGCTCTCTTGGAACTCCTTGAGGAATTCGATATATAGTAATCCGAATGAAAAGCTGATTCCGTCCGAGATCAGACAGATCATCAGCGAAGCGAACACCACCATCCAGCCCCAGCCGCCGTCTGGTATCTTAGGTTTGCGAGTTATCGTTGCTGTAGATGTGTCGTCATCGTCGTCCGCATCCACTTCATTGTCATCCACACCCTCGTATCGGACACCGCCATACGGCACAGACTCTACCTGGACCGATACCCGCTTTGCAGTGCACGGCAACAGCTGATCGTTGGTAGTTACTCGTTCCCGGCACAGCTTTTTGAGAAAGTCAGCCAGATATTCGTCGTACTCTTCACCGCAGCCGGAAGTGCTACTGTTATCATCGTCGTCGTCTTTTCCGGTCGCAGTCGTCGCCGCCGTCTTCGTCTCCGTCTCCGCCACCGCCGCCGGGTCGCGTCCATCATCGTCCGCTTCCATAAATCTACAAGAGACGATCGAATAGCGATTCGACTAGTGCGAGTGGTGGTCGTAGTCGTTGTCGTAGTTATACGAGTCCGGCTACAACCGTGATACCAGAAACAATCTGTTGCGTTCCATTGTGGTAAAATAATAGAATAGCGCAATCCGATTACTTAATGCGAGCAGAGGTGGCAGTCAGTAGTCGTGGTGGTATCACTTCAATGTCGATTACTCGCAATCGGTTTCTATCCGTTAACCAATTGCATGTCTTCTGCAAGGTATGGATCCGCTCAGCAGAACGTGTCGTAGTTGTCGTCCCAGCGTGGTTCATCAATGACCGGCTTTTAATAAAAAATTCGACAAACCAGAGTCTGTTTATTGTTAACTAACGGGCAATCGTGCTCCACGACTCCGCCGACGTGTTCTGAAAAACAAAAACAAAAGTATATTATTTTGACGCGTTTAAACATTCAATGCATATACTTTTAGGTTCATATGCAAGAACACTACAAATACATTTAATATTAGTACAGTCACATAATATAACACCTTAGGGTTCAATATAAGGACAGATTTTAGTTACATACAAAATATTTTTAATAGTATTAAAATAATCCACGATGAAGAGGGATAGTAACTCTAATTATGCGCATAATTACCTGTTGTAAATAGCTAAAAATGAATATGCATATTTAGGAATTTTAAATGCGTATACAAAATAATAAAACAATACGTGATAGAGAAATGTTTTGAGTCAGTTTGAATAATATGAATAAAATAATATTAAAATATTATAATAATAATAGAATAATATATATTGTTTTAATTTCATACAATACAAAAAAAAAGCAAAGCACATGTATATATTTGTAATATTTTTAAGATACTATATTATAACAATTTATGAAAAAATTATATTAAAAGTTTTTGATATAGCTTTTAAATTTCTTAATATGTAATACATAAATAAATCTTCAAGTTTTGAACTTAAATTCATAATTTTTAGTATTATTATTAAGTAAAACTATATTTATTTTAATAATAGTTTAATTTTTATTTAGGTATTAAATGAATTTAATATAATTTTGTTATTAACTGGCACTTTATATAGATTATGTTTATTATTTATTTATTATTTTTTTTAAGAACCTGTAATAAATAATAAAATGTTGATAAGACCAAATATTATTATATTCATTTATTTATATCTATTTACTAAAAGTAATTGTATGAAACACTACCTACATAATACTTTTAACGAGAAGAACCAGTATATTATTCTCCAATTTTCTGCAGGTACACGGAAATCATAACACAATTTTTTTTGTACAATAAAATTATTAAATTCCATGTCACTGGATAGGTAAAATTATATATTTACTAATTACGAATATTATATGACAGAGTTCACAGTAAATTTATCACGTACGTTATAGCAAGTACAACACGTGACTTCTGCAGCTACTGTCAAGCGTTAATTTTTGACTACATAAAATATGGATATTATAAATTTATAACATGTAGTTTGTAACCAGTTAACCTTACTAGCAGTTTTTATTAGATACACTGAAAGTATATTAACAAAAATAGGAATAATATTTTTTTAATTTTATCGTACAATTTATAAATATCGAGTTGCTGTGTAAGATTAAGTAAACATAAATAATGAATTCACGTGTTCGTTCAAAAAAATATATTCTGAAGGTCACTTGTGTTATTTATTTTTAAAAATTACGAACCATAGGTTTATTTATATTTTTATAAATACGTTAATTTATTATTACATCATAATATTATGCATGTATTATTTATAATAATCGTTACCCAACAACAAAACAGTATATTTATTTGAAATTTTTAAAACCTACTTATCCAATCTCAAGACTTAAGTTATTTTATTGGCTATAATATATTAACAAAATTGATCATGTGTAATGAATAAGCGGCACTTATAGAACAACAGACATTGATGAATTTCCGAATAGATAAAAATCATTTGATATACTATGTTTATCTCGCAGTACGTATTCGCATTATAATACATAATATGTAATACAATAATGCAGGTACCATTAAAATAGTTAAATTGTAGGTACCAGATGTACTTAAATAAGTTACAATATCAACTTGTTATTTAGGTAATTAATATAAATTATAATTATTTATCGAAAGAGTAGGTACAACAGATTACAGTTGTTTATAAGCAATTTGTTTTGATATAAAAAATTTTAACAAGCAATAACAAGTACAGTAGGCACTCTATATATTATGTGATTAAAATAAGCAATAACTGTAGTTAATTTATAACCTTAAATAATAATGAATAAATAGATATGATATAATCAGTGATTGATATTATATGTAATAAATAATATTTACAAATCACTAATGTTGGATAATTACTAATAACTACAATTATTGGTTACCCCACCTAGATTTTGATGACGCATTTAAAAAAATAAATGGTGTAAGTAAAAAGTACAATATTTTTTTTTATTTTTTTAAAAAATTCAATTATATAAAACATTTTAAAACGTTACTACAATCCATAAAGAGGGCGAATAACTATTCACACAGGAAAAAAAGGATAAGCTATTATGTTTAAATTCTCTCTTCTTACTCGTATAAACGTGATAAGTGATAACATATTCTTTAAATATGAAACAGACATTAAAACCTTTTTAATATTGTTAACCAAACCCTTTTAAATGCATTCACAATAATGCTGCCATAGTGCCATCTTTGATTAACTTCCTAACCAAACCTATTAATTAAATTTATAATCACCGCTCAATAATAATATAATCATATTTAAAAAAGTACTTAGTATTAATTTTATCTTGTTAAAACCTAACCAAGCTTATAATTTCACTATTTGCACTAACATTTTAATACAATTTTTATAGCCAAGGGGTCCACGCCACTAAAAGTTTAATAATAATAAAAATATTTGTATGATAAAATTCCGTGGCTTTTATTTATTTTCTTAAAAAGGTTATTACTTACTAGGTAAAGTATACACATTATTATACGGCATAATATGTACTAGATATGATAGTAACAATCGAAATAAAACATTGATGTTTTTATGTAGGTACCTAATTATTTTTTTAATTAAATTTATATTATTTCTACTCGTATAATAATTTAAAATAAAAATATATTGTGACTTATTATTTAATTAAAACGAATATTGTTTTTTTTTTTCGTTTAGCACACAACCATAAAAAATAAATATCTATGTTAGACAATATGCAGTTTTTGCTGTTAGACCTTCCTCCAAATGTAATTATTTAATATGTTAAGCAAGAAATTGCAATTCATAATAACAATAATTATTTGAATTTGGTTAACATTTACCGTTTCGCATCATTTATTTTTATAAAATACTCATTCATCATACATCATTGTGTCTATAATCAATACGTTCAAATTCTATATTATATATTATGTTATTAAAATAATATTATACATCACAACAAATATAAAGTACAAATATATACCATTGTTGCGTTACCTATAGGTACCTACAGCTATAGCTATAATTATTTAAATTTAAATGCCATAAATTTTTATAATTTTTATTAATTCTAAGTGATTAAATTAATAGACTTAGAAGCTTCTTAACCATTCGAAATATTAATGATATAATTTTATGATAGATATATATTATTATACATACAAATGTACTTAAGTTAATATAATAATAATATAATTAAATGTAACAACTGCAAGTTCAAAGTTTATAATATGTTTATTACATATTATTTATGGCTACATACATTATACATAGGTGATTATTAAATATTATATACTATATATATATATATATATTTAATATTATATTATATTTTAACGATAAAAAAATAACTTAATCAAACACTGTAATAATGTTGGTTTCTGTGCGATAGATTTTCCCGTGTTATAACCTATGCAATAAGATAGGCTACTTCAAATTTCGGAGTACGCTTTAACAAATAAGATAGGTTGTCACCTTCATAAAAGTCATAAAGATACTATTTACCTAACCTTTGAAGCTGGGAACATTTATGAGTAATAAATATTCCCAGCTTCGAATTACTAAAAGAAACACCAGGAATTCAAGCCAGTGTACGATAAAAACAGTATAGTCAATACTCAATGTAAACCATTGTGATTTGTGAATTGCGAGTTGGACACACAAAAGATTTAAGGAGTTATAAAGGGTAAATCGTAAAATGTTGCTTTTAGCGTCGTATCCCATTGTTTTCCCCATAGCTAAGTGGTTTTGGTGATACGTATAGATCATAGCCGAATGTTTCTTTTGCTAAAATAGAATAGAAATAAATTGGTACCTATAATTATTATTTATAATACGCTTATACAATATATAGTCGTCGCAAATCGTAATAATAATAAGCACAATAATTTTGTAATCAATTATCCTTAAGAAACGCATACTTTTGGTCCATCGCATTTAATCTATAATCCGCTATTTATCCGTTTTCGCAAGAAATTTTGTGTTATTCACAAGAATCCGATTACGATTCTAATATTATATCAGTTTTAATATTTATCGTGATTCGTACTGAAACGAATTTATTTGAAAGATTATTTCGCATACCTTTGACAAATGTTGAAACATACGTTTTTATCAGAGACCGCAATATTATTGATTTCAATATTCCCGACGAAATTTACAAATGATGCATGATCGGATTATTAAAAACAAATTGTTTTGCATTAAGGCTGAGGCTGGAACATCACGCACTGCAACCGTTCGAACATCGCCGAATTGGCAGAGTTGAAATGGCAAAATCAACATCGACATAAATGTCCATTTCCCCAGCACAAGTATAAATCAATACCGCTATCGTCATATTATTTATTCCTGTATGGTGTACCATATATAGAGTTTTATTAAATCACTTTTCGTCCCGATTAGAGCAGGCAGACGGGTAGTAATATATGCGTACATGTATAATAATACATCACTGTAACAAAGTGAACTTTAATATTACAAAATAGGTTTTATTGAATTTAAAAAATAAATTATTATCCACTGAAATATTAAATATTTGCGGATATTGCATGCGTGTTATGTTTTTCAAAAATTCTTTTCCAACAACGTCGATACACTGTGTATCACAAATATCATAATAATATTACTGTTATTTCAATTCTCTCGCCCAGTTTTTTTTAGTTAATATTCTGTACAATAATTGTAAATTTTAATCCACTTAATAAAATATTATAATATTTAAATATTAATAAAAAAAAAAAAAAAAAAAAAAAAATAGTAAGTATTCAATACTATATTATATGGTCAAACGATTTCATGTTCTCGTGTCGAGTAATTAAAATGTTGAAAATATAAAGAAAAATCTTCATAACAAACATATTATGTCCATCAACCGTGGATAGAAAAGAGTACAATCGCAGGAAGCAAAAAAAAAAAAATAATAATAATAAAATTCAAATTCAAATCTCATTACAATAATAAAAACATAATATACTATTAGTTTTAGCGTGAGAAATGTGATTAGACGTGAAGTCGTTTCAGAATAAAAATAAAAATAATTAACTATTTTAGTATCTAAGTGTTGTAGTTTATTAAAAATAATGTATAATATGTATCAACTATCAATGCTCAGAATATAAAAGTACAGTACCTATACATACGAGTATATATTATTTTAGTGTGCAACGTTTGGTAGGTAGTTGACAAAATCATTTGTATTCATAACGTTCGGATTACCTACATCGCACGGCGTTAACAGTATAATCCTTTGAAAAACTTTATCGCTCAGCACATAATACCTATAATTTATGCGCATAGATTTTTTGTTTCCAGATTTGAGCGTTTTATGCGTCGGGTTTTGCTCCAAATTGGGTATGTATTTTAGAATATCAGGTGTTGTACATTTTTTGGGGATTACAAAGGTGCTACATCATTTAGGTTTCCTTCTCTTTCAACTGGATACAAACTGTAAGAGACGTCACATATAAGCTATATGTATTTTTCGTTTTCAGAACGACACAAGCAATCTTTTCGTCTCGGTTCTGACGGACATACATTAAAAAATAAAATTGTACTTAACAGTATAGATCATGCGTCATAGACGCATCGCTACCGCGGATCTCGATCAATCGCCACTGTTGCTGATTCTGCTTCAACTAACCTTCTGGCCGGTCAGCTCAGACAGACGTTACGATCACCACTTGCTTGGCACGAGTCCGGCGTGGAACAGTTCTTATGACCCACGAGCCGTCATCCATAGTCGGTTCCAGATGACTCGATGCGGGCGCGTAATAGTCGTGTCTCCGCGTTTCCGGCCCGCCGTCCCGTTTACATTGGGCTCGTTCCGGACTTCCGAGCCCGACGACCGGGCTGTCGTTGAACCGGACGTGTTTCCGCTGCCTTCTGGGCGCGACGCACACCAGCCCGAAATAACGGCATCCAGCACCGACTCGGGCACGGCCCCGCTCATCAACGTCGTCGACCTTAGCATTGATAACATCAACGACGTTGTGTGGTTGTTAGACGTGGGCGTGGTGGACACGATGACCGACAGTCCGAGACGTGTCGCCCCGGCAAAGGTCGTCAGATTGGAAATTGACGAAGATCAGGACCACGGAGGACCGCCAAAGGTGCATTACCGCGATACCATATATATAATAATACCACATTCGTTCGAAGGTAATCGTTTCTTCTCTTTCGCAGTCGTCGTACAAGACGTTCGAAATCAAGAAGGCGGTGACTGACACCACAGATGACGGTGATACCGAGGTCTCGTCTTGCCTGCAATACATCACCACATTCCGTTCGCGAACCGGAGACTGCAACCATTACGCTTTCGTATCGGACGCGGCACGGAGCACGGTGATAGTGTTGAACACGGACACTGGCGATCAGTGGGCCATGGACTTTCCGCAAAAGTCGACGGGACCGGAAGCGACGCCGCGCGACATATTGTTTATGGTGCTGCTGCAAACGGCCAACGGCCAGAAGTGGTTGTATACCACGTACATGTCCGGTTGCAAGGTGTTCGCCGTCGACCTCGAGTACATCGATCGGTGCACGTTAGACTCAGCCCAGCCGGCCATCGTCGAGGTTGGACACAAACCGTACCAGATCACCGTGCTCGGTACGGACACCGGTAGCCGGATGTACTTCCGGCGGCCATCCGAGAACGAGATATGGATGTGGGACGCTAACTACGGCCCGTTTCATCCGATCGGCTTTCATTTGGTGTCCAAGGGCCGGGACTGCCGGGCCCCGGTGCACGTGGCCCCCGGCTACGGTGGATTTGTTTACGTGCTCAGGAACAACTTTTCCGACTACGTGCGCAATACCACTGGTTCGATGGGCGCTTACAGCCTCATACAGCCCGTGATAACGCTGCCTTCGTCTCGTTCGGACTCCACGACAACTTGCGTGGTGCCGTCCAAAGCCCACAGTTGCTCGTAACAGCTGATCTGAATTTATATGATCTGTATTTTATAATATTTTGTATCTTAATTATTTATTTTTATTTTTTACGATGTCTCTTTTCCGTTTCATATGTATTTTTTTCACGTAATAATAATATGCATGTCATCAATTTCGTCGCGTTTGTTAATCGACAATAAAATCGATATATTTTTTTTTATATACTTTTCAGACTACGCTTTAAATAATCAATTTATACTAATTAATAATTATTATGATTTAATGTTTTATTATTCATACCGCATTTTCTAGCTTAACATAATAAATACAATTACAGAATTTCAGATGTTCTTTTTTTTGATAACATAATATTGTTTTAAAAAACGTCTTGCTAATTTAGTTATTATATGTTCGTGTCATTAGTATTTATAATATATTTTAAAGAATATAATAAACTAATCAATTTGTAGCTATTAAAATATTATCATCTTAATTGACCTGTATTAGCTATGTTATTTTGTGTATATTAGACAGTAACAAACTTTTCTTTTTCGTTTAGCACACAAGTATTAATGATCAATCATATACCACTAATGACTAAAGTTGCCTTTTTTAGATGAATTTTTTACTCGAAATATTATCAAATTTCTCACATATAATATAATAATATTAAAATTTAAGAACTACAAGTCATACTCAATAGACTAAATCGTTGAAGTCGAATTCTGAACGACAGTTTAAATGTATTAAATGATATTTTATATTATTATAAAAGGAAAATTTCAATAATTTATTACAATGAGAAATAATTCAAGTCCAATCATCAATTGATTGTTGTACCTACTTGTCCCTAAACTGTACCTAACTGTTTTTTTCATTGAAAAAAAAAAGATTTTTACATCTGACGTACCTAGTGTATATAGTGGGTCAAATAATTGGCAATCGAACAATTCGGTCACGAGCAGGTGCCCGCGATATCGAATTGTTGACTATCATTTAGTTACCTATATCGAGTATGGTAGAAATTTAGAATACGCTGTAATTAGTATTCTTTCTCGTATAATATGTATGTATATATAATCACCCATTGAACTTGTAATCGGCTGAAAAATGTTGTCACGCGAATCATGTTAAATCGAATTCACTTTTGTTATTGTTGATGGAACACGATTTTTTTCACATAAAGTTGATAGATATAATAATGTATAACATAATATTATATATTAATACAAAACAAAATGAATATCGCAATAAAACCTTATTGCAATTTGTAAAGCAGATAAATCGTTAGAGATGTGCCTGGAACGTTTTCGCAATTAAAAAATAAACGAAAAACCGTCTTATCGAAATATTTTACGCATTTATTGCGGAATAAAACATTTTTAATATCGGAATAATAACACGTCCTTTCCGAGACGAGTGAAATAGGTCAATCGTTTTAATTATTTGTTTTTTCCAAGAATATATATTATATCAGCGAATATATATATATATATATAACAGTGATAATATTAATTCGTTAAATAACTATCAAATTCATCACGTAGATTACATATCGCATCTCTATTACGGAGTATGATCAATTTACATAATATTATTTGTTTTCAGAAAATCGAATGCATTTATAGACGTGGATAGAAATTTTGATCTGATATTAGAATATTAAATACTACCCTCGTTACTTTAGTCATCTATATCGATCGCAATAAATTTCCCATTTTTTATAGTAACTATACCTATTTAATTATTTTCTAACAAAGGTAAGCCAGAAGCGTGTATAGTACTAAACCCATATTCAAAAGTGCTGATACTGTGTTTCGGGTGACTTGATATTTGAAAGCAATGATAAATCTCTGTAGTGAAAAAACGATTTTGAATAAATTTCGGTTTATCAAAAGTGGTTGTTACTATATGCACTCACCGATTAAGATTTATGTAAGGTCATGCGGTATAGGTGTTCTGATATTTTATACACTATTTTTTATATAATTTAAAAATATATCATTTATAAAATATACATTTATCACTTCAAAATAATAATAAAATAATAAAAAGGCACTATTCGCCACAGTTAAAACCAAAGTTATATTATTGTTTTAATTTAATCTGAATCTAAATCGATCAAATAAGTAAAAACATTTTTGTCTTTCTACGATTTTCAAACTATATAGTAGGTCTGTATTTTATGCATAAATATACTCACATCTACGTTTTGTTTCGACCGTTTTTGGCATTCGTTCAAATCTTTTAAAACAACTGACAAAAAAACATCAATAAATTGACACGGACGTTTAGTGGTTTAATTAAATTTATCCATATTTTGTGTCACTAGACAATGTGCACTGATCCAAGTATACTTGAAACTGTTATTAAAAATAATAATAATAATAAATTTAAAGTAAGTAATTACATCCATTGCAATACTATAATATTCCTTAAATAATTAAACAAAACCTTTTATTATAAATACCGTATCTATTTTCCGCTCACTAAGTCTTAATTTAAATGTATTTTAAAATATTAAAAAATTAAAGGGCACGTTTACAAAAAAGTACTTATCATTCTTAAGACGCATTCAATTCTATAAATTCTATTTTCATTAAATTAATTAAAAAATCGTTAATCCCATGATAATCTCATTATTTAAAGTGATGTTTCGGCATAAATAACGTATAACGTATATATTATTACATCTATAGTTAGTTGATCATTTCTTAAGAGAAAAATTCAAGATACAACCACAAATATAAAGAATTTATAATTATCTAACTAATAATTTTGTTTTTTTTTTTTATAAATAAAAACGAATAATGTACATAAGGCAAATAATTAGTATATATTATTTCAGGTTTCTTTAATTATTTTATTTTTATTCTTTAAGGATATTTTTCCGTTTTAAATAGGTAACAATATAGTTAAATATATTATATTATATTCAACAAAGATTCAATAATAACCATGACTTTTAAATCAATACATAGAAATATACTGTACTATATTACTATATGGCGTCTTGTTCTATATTATATAATCGATATTTTTATTCATATAGTCGTATTTCATTTCTATAACCTAACCTAACATATTTTAACTTACTAGAATTTTCAATAGTACTTCGTTAATATAAATAAACATATTGCATTCTAAAATATTATGTATGTATTTTAATATATGCCATTTATATTTACCTGTAGAAATAGTCTTAAATCACATATAGCTTAAACTAATTGACTGTTAGGGACGTTTAATTGAACGATTTCAATTGTTTAATATCACTCTAGGAAGAGGTGACCTTCGAATAATTCAACAATAATTATTTTCACATTCAATTAGATTATTTTTTTTTCGTCATAGAATGATTTAATGTGAATTATTTATACATGTTATATTTTTCTGATTCATCACTCCTAGAGCGTCATCCAACAATACATTTAATACAATGCTCATATAAAATATGTAATAGTATGTAAACTTGATTTCATCTACATACAGTAAATTATTTACAGGTAATTATAATTATTGTATGAAATTACTAAACGTTCCATTTATATCATTAATTTTCAATATATTCCTATTATAATATAGTGATTTGTTTAATCTGTTTAAATTATTGTTTTTATTTTGTATGATTATTTACAATAAAAATATATAAACGTATATATGTCAAATTAATTGTGCTCAGTTGTGACTATAATGTGAAGAAACGAACATAACTTAACCTACTACCTATTAGCACTGATATTTCAAATATCATATGTAATATAGTTTAAATAAATTTACATTATATCGTACCGCAATAATGTTATATACATATTATATTAGTTATAATTTAATAACCTACACAAGGAACAAAATGTATCACTTTTGTATGTTGAAAAGCTATATCAACTTATCATGATCAATAGTATTTAATATTTAGTCCTTAGACTACTTTAAATTATACTCATATAGGTAGTAGGTACATATATACATAATATTTGTGTCAATAAGTCAATATTTAATACTAATGAATAATGACATTTATCCATTTATCTCGTTAATAAATTATGACGAATAAAAAGGCCATTTACTGATAACCAGTAGTTTAATCGAGAAATTGTAATAATATACTTTATTTTTCGAGCAAATTCAATATTATTATAAATGCATATAAAAAACTAATAGAGATACCTATTATTAATTATTACAATTTAAATTTAAATTTAAGTGTATAGATCGATCTAGATATTTAATAATCACTAATCGGTAAGTGGATAATTTGCACACAATGTGCTGTTTATTATGACGAATTATATTATAGTAATATCCTTAAATAATATTTTAAATACTTTTATCATTTTGAATATAATATGCATAACTAGATTTGAGCGTAATATTATGTTAACAAGCAAAAACAATAAATTATATGTTTAACATGTCTAACCATAAAATAAAATGTACACACATCATGATGTCTGCTTGTAATTTAATCGATTTTTTAAAATTTGATTAGCCAAGAAAAATAATATAGGAAATAATTTATTTATTTATTTAATAAAAAAGATCTACATAAAAAATCTACAATTTGTTTACAAGTAAACCACTGTATTAACAAAAGATTCAACTAAAATAAGTAACGACAAAAATTAATTTCAATACCTACATAAAAATCAAGGGAAATATTAACTTAAAGCACACATAATTATGCGCCGTTCTTTAGGTTAAATTGTAACCTATATTATATTTTTTGTTATATGATTATCGATATTTATATGGTATAATAATACTTAATAGGTAAGTAATGATTAATGATTATAACCTTTCAATGATAACGATAATATTAATAATTGTACCTATAATAGTACATAATATTATTACAAACATGAACCATTAATTATTATTAAAAATATGTTTTTATTTATCACACATTGAGTATAAAATCAAAACAGTCGAAGAATATATATATATATATATATAAATAAATCACGGTCATCTATAATATTAATAAATTTTATTACGGAAAAAACTACATTTATCTTACAATAAAAATTAAATTTAACACACAATATAATTTTATTATGGATGCATACTTGAAATATGGATATAGCTATTACATTTTAAATTAATATTACTGAATTAATTAATTAATCAAAATAATCGACTTTATGTTTTATTAAACGGGCCAATATTGAATGTATAATATTATCTGTCTGTAAATACTCGCGATTGTTTTGTATAGGCGTATAGCTCATAATTACATTAAAAATAATATACACAAAAATAATGGTATACTATAGTCTTTAACAATAGTTTATCAGTAAAAAGCTTTCTGAAAATATCTGCTGGTGTGATGTTCTATAGGTATGTAAAATACTCTTATACTATAATAACACGTAGGTAACAGATCAATATTTACGCTTGTTATATACGATTGACCCTATCACTAAACGGGTTGTTTAAATGAAAAAAACTTCAGAGTTACTCGTTACTGAAATTAAGCATATTAATAATATCATCATAATATATTTATATACCTATTGATGTAGTACATTCACAGCGCGTCATGTCGTACGAAATGATATTAGTGATGCGCATTAATTATTTAACAATATCGCGTTGAACACGTATAGACATCCATCAAGAGTATATAGGTACCTATTCGTACACAAATGCACAATACATCCTAAATATATGTCATAATGATACATTTAAAACGGAATTTTTGGGGAGGTAACGGCGTCCGCAGAGACGACGTCAATGGCTGGATCGAACGATCTGTTATAGACTGGATGATAGGCAACCTCAAGTGTATGTACTAAAATACTGTTATTAATATAAAAAAAACCGTTTCGGAAGCGATAAATGCATCTTAAAGGTCATCGAATATTTATTTTCACGTGACTATTGCAGTACGTCACATAAAATCACCTGGAAGGAGAGTCGTCGACACAGCAGAAGATGGCCGTGTACACAAGAGCGGAACTGATATTCTACGCGACGGTCCAGAAAAAGCGTACGAAAACGAATTTTTGAGAGTAAACAGTTCGTGCGGGTTAGGCGATGTACATGACACGAACGACAGTTGGTGACTACGGCACACTCGATATACGCGTCGGGGGAAACATCGCGCTGCAGAAAGAGATGGTTAAAGTCGATCTTTTAGTGCACGCGCGTACAATCGCTTTTCCCTGAACGACACGATGAAAACGTCAGGTATATTATGATGGCGAAGACCGCACGAGGAGCGCGCGCGACTGCTGCAGGATCCTGCAGTGGCGTTCGTATAAATATGCGTAGTACTACAGGTATACAAAATATACGATCGTACTCACTGACGTGTAAAGGATATTCGACTGCTCCGGCTATTTTAGCGCGTTACATCAGCGTCTTCGTCCTTTTCTCGCAGCGCTGTGGATGTAATAATGTGTTATCGAACTGTGCACAAACGGATCTAACACCTCGAACACCACCGGCGAGTGACGTGAAATCGAAACGGATAAAAATCAAAAATCCGTTGGAGCCGATTCGCGGGTCGACGACGTTATTACGTATATGATGTACGCCGGTCGCGCGCGCGCGCACGCAAGTCTGTGTGTGTCGCGCGTGTGTATGTGTGTGCGGCGAAAAATATTTCGCGACTCTTTACGGCGCAGGCGACGCGGCGACGGCCGTGCGGTTTCTACAGCCGCTGGATGCTAAAAATGCCGCCGCCGTCGCAGTCGATCATACACACGCCGCCCGCGCCCGACCGTGGACCGAGGCCGGGCGGTGCTAGCGCCCCAAGCGGTCGCGGTCATCGAAACAGCAGCAGCCGCCGCCGCCGCCGCGTCGTTCTCCGTGGTTGGGATAACTATAGATTTTTTGGCCTAGGGCAAGTACGCGGGCGACCACAATAGCGGCCGACCACCGCGAGTTCCCGGCGGTGCAGCGGCGGCGATCGTGTGCACTCACATGCAGCGCAGTGCACTTGCGAAGCCGTCGCCGCCGCCGACAAGTTATCACTTTATAAGGATAACGATACGTCAAAGTGTACAAACACTCTTGATGACGTGTGACGGAAATGACCACAGTGTTATTATGGGCGCTGACCGTTATAAAATCGGTTTGGGTTTCGATGCACTCATAAGCGGGGCAATGTTTGCTGCTCCAAACGTATGAATGAATTTTTAAACCTAAAACGAGCAAGGCGATTTTGTTCGATTTTAAATTCGTGTGAGTGCATATAGTTATCATCGCCGAGTAAATACGACTGTGTATTTAAGCGCGTCGTGCGTTGGAAAATGTTTATCACTTAATATTTGATTATTCGACTTACAAAAAATGGCCGATAAAGAGATCAACCAAATATTATATACAAACGTTATATATTTTAATAATCAATTACCTATTATATAATTTCGTTATTTAATCATATTAATTATTTGTATTCATTAGTAGGCATAATATTTGTAACACAAGTGTGTACGGTCGATGCTCACCTTGTATAAACCGAATTCGTGGGACTAGAAAATAATTGTATTTGCCTAATGTAAGTGATGTTTATTTGTATCGTAGTACAATGCAATATAGATATTATGTATGTACATTGAGCTTGTAGTGTGTTTTGCTATTGTACATCTACAATAATAATTATATAATGGTATCAATTATAATGATTTGCTGATATCGAATAATGTCATTAGGTTCAATGCTACTGTCAGTCGATCTTCCTACAATCCTACCTTTACAATTTCTTTCGATGATTTGATAAATAATAATGTGTACCTACTAATTCAAATTTTAATCTAGTGATACTTTTTTCAATAAAAATCGAGAGCTTGTAAAATGCTTATAATAAGATATTTGTAATCACTACTCGCTACTCTCAGCACACGTCATACGATGAAACAAATCGTGCAGTTTCTTTGAATAAGTTATTAAATATGTATGATTAAAAATATAAATCGAACTGAAAACGTTTATAAAGAAGACTACAGTGAAAGCATTATTTCGACGTTTATATATACGAGACAATTTTTATACAGCAATTTGTGCGTAATATTTTTATAGCAGTTCTTTATAAATAAATCCTATTAAAACCATTATTTATACGCTAAACAGTACAAAAAGTTTACATTGAACACTGTGTGGTTTTTATAGTTTTGTCACCGCTGGAGAAAAAAATAACAGAAAATCAATTCTGACCGAAACATACACCACAAATGTTTTTTTGTCACGTGAAATACGATTTTATCTTTTAATTTAACCAGACATAAAAATGTATTTAGATTTATTTTCATGCTCACTCTAAACCCAAAATTGTTTTACTATACAATATGTTTAGAGATAGTTACCTAGTATCTACTGTATAATAATATAAAATAATATTGTTTAGTTTTATTTTTACGCACACGCACGCGCATGTCCCTTTGTGTAATTCGATATACCGTACATACACGCACATATAAATACAAAAACAGAAAAAATATTTTTTTAAATCATTTTTTTTTTTTGTGCAGTGTTACTGCACAGTTGGAATTAAGTATAAGAACAAATAAACCCTCGTCAAATATTTATAGTATAAAACTCACCCAGACCACAAAACATATTTTTATGAAAATTAATTTGTACGATAGCGCATTATTCAATTATTATATATACAGATGATATATTATAATTTATAATATATATATCTAATATACATAATAATACTTATTATTTAAATCTTCATGTAGTATTAACCAATGTAAATACCTTAAATCTCAACAATGGCTGGAATCAGTTAACCAGCTGTATAAAAAGTTAAAGTTAACTCGAAAAAATTATTTTTATCAAATTCTTTGCCGTTTATAAAATGTGAAATTTTGAACTTGTGCAATTCCAATAAAAAATTAAAAATAAAAATTGAAAGCTCACAAATTTTGGATACTCGAATTTTAAACTAAATTATAATATCGCACGGAAATCTTTTTTCTTATATTATGTAATCAGTTAGTCTCCTACCACTACCCTGTCAAATAAAACGATGAAATGTTAATCATAGACAATAACCTGCAGTAGAACCTAACACAAAACACATGATAATATCTCTTACTGCAGAATGGTTCACATTTAATTGAATACTAAACCGTTTGTGAATCACTATAGAATAAGAAAAATACACTACTAATGTTCCGAAAAAAAACTTGGAAGTTGAAGAGTGTCGTATTAAGCCTATCATACAAATTATATGATATGAATAATGTTGCAAATACCATTCTTTTAGTTAAATTATATCGAAGATGCAATTTAACTAAAACAACCAAGAAAAAATAATGTTCATTTTATATTAGTTCTTACTTTTGAAGTATTTCATATATGATATATTATAAGTAAATAACCAGATCAATAAGGAAAGTAAGCTACAAATACAGTAGAATGTGAAATCAAGACTATTAAAACACTAGATAACTACTGAAAAAAGGCGCGTATCTGGCAGCCGCAATGTACGACTGTTGACGTAAGATTTTTACGAGTTTAATAAAAACTTGATATATTATTTAATGTGATTCAAACGTTTTTTCTAAAATAATCTGCCATCTCTAAAAAATAAAAATCCCTGATATTTTCGTCAAAATCAGATAAGTAGTTATTGAGTATATAAGCTACAAACGTGCATTTATAATCTATTTATACTTATACAGATTTTAAAAATAAGAAAGGTTGAGGCAATGAGGTATAGCGATACGCCATTACCTATATTTAATCCTTAATTTATTTAAGATGTAAATTCTTACGTAATGAAAGATTAAAAATGCGTTTTGTATAAACTCGTAGACCGTAGTCTGACACTTTTGATAGAATGAGTCACTGGATCATTATTTGCACGCAACAATTTAATTTATGCTTAATAAAACTGTCATTGGATTTAAGCCACGATTGAATAATACGTATACAGTATTGGCGCTAATGAAGAATAACATTATATATAAATATATAATGCATATCAATATAGTAGAAAAAAAGTAGAACTAATTTTTTATATATAAAATCAGACATTAAAAACTAACAAAAATAATGAAATAAAATCCACGTTTAAAATATAAAAATATAAATATTTATAGCTGAATAAAGTTTAATACATACATATTAATCCACTTTATACCTAAATGTATAACTTACTAAAACCTATAGTCTGTTCCATGAGAGAACATGCCGCGAGAAATTGAAATGAAATTGAAATTTTGTCCGATTCCGCGCATACCCCACTACTGTACTACGCAGTTCGACCGACCCGCGATCCACCGTAGTTAGTCGTGTGCATGCGCAGAACCAGCATGATCTCTCGTGGAACAGACAATAGTACTTAGTTTTGCTTTTTTATGCTATCGACAATATTATAGTTATATATTTTGATTTTAGTCTACAGTATTATAAAAATATTATATGTATAATTTATAAATATTTATTTAGCTACATAGGTATAAAGTTGTTTATTCTGAAATTAATATATTATCGTAAAAAATATAAATTAATGTATTTTAATTATCCTAAAGTAAAAAAAATAATATTTTAGCGGTCATCGATAACGACATCTGAGAAATAAGAATTTAAACTTTAAAAAAAAGATATTTTAATTTAAAGTACCTAATTTATGCGTTTTCTAAAGTTAGAAATTAAAAAGTTAAAAAAGTTAGTAAGTTTTTAAAATACCATATTAATTTTACATACTTGTATTATAATAGAAGTACCTATTATTATAAAATATACCTATAACATAAAAATTAAGAATATTATAACAAGTATACAATTATTATAGACAAATATAGTTAACTATAGAAGATATTAAAAGTGCTAAAACGCTAACATAAAGGTAGCAAGTGATTATTTTCATCCAACTTTTTACAATATATGTATAAAAAAGAAATTTAAATTCATAGTCATTGGCGAAACAATTACCTAGTGTTTATTATGAAAATCGTCTATATTTGTTTTGTACATTATACTGTATAATGTATCCTTAAATGCGTTATACATTCGTTATTATTCAAGAACATGCAATCTCAGGCTTATAACATACGTGCTATATGGTGCTTTTAGTTGGATACATATTATGATAAGTTCAATTATAGTTTTTATACCATTGCACTGCAGTATTTCATTGTTAATTAATAATATTGTTAGCACTAAAAACGTTTGAAAAGACATAAAATTGTGGGAAAAAATGAGAGTAATTCGAGTACCTATCATCAACCAACAACCTCTTTATCAAAAACAACAAATAAAGCCACCAAGCAAATGTTTTTCCGCGGCACAATATATTTCTATTCTCTTTGTTCCACCTTTAATGGACTTCCATTATAAGATGAACACTAAGACTTAAAATAAATTCAAATTTAACAATTGATTGTGCTCAGCGATAAAATAAAGAAATGTAAAATTATATATTAAAAAAAAAAAATCATTTATTCTCCATTTCAAAATCTTTTGTATTCAATGAGGAGAGTAAACATCATACACAAAAAAAAAAATTTTCAATTTTTTTTTAATAAAATAGTTGATTAATAAGAGTACTCTTAAGCTTATATATAACATATCATATCCAAATTATTAATTCGTAGATTTCAGTTTTGAAAAAGCAATTAAAATAAAATAGTTAAAGAGAAATAGCTTTCAAATTACAGATACGAGTAACTTCATATTGGTTTATTCATTATAGAAAAAAATATATTCAATATTTTTCATTATGCTATATATTACTTATTATAATAATAAAACGAAATACACTGTATTATATTATTTTTTATTAATAATAATTAGAATAATAATATTAATGGGCACACGTAAATCGATAGACGGCGCTTTGCATAGGCAATTTATGGCCATTAAATTATTATTTAATTATATTATATTGTTCTATTTTATTATTTTAGTTTAGGTATGTAATTCTTTTATTTCTATTTAATCTTTTAAAAACTGTAATGGGTGTCCTGGTATAATAAATTAAAGTTGTACTAGTTATAAAAGAATATACGTAAATCAAAATTGAATGATTTGTCTTTATAAAATATATTATATATAAGTATATATTATTATATAGGTAAGGTATATACTATATAGATTATAGGTATATAACATAAATAGGCACCTAAAAAGTAAAAATGTATGTATATTTTAGTAATAACTTTATTTCAGCATGGTTATCATATATTATTTTGTTTAAATCTTGTTTAATGATCATGGTTAAAGAAAGAAATTAAAGTCTAAATGTTTATGTCTATACCGTTCAATTAGAGTAAATAAATTAAAAATAAACAAACTCTTTTACCATGAGTTATTTTTATACATTTAAGCAGTTTGGATTTAATGAATATTTAATAAAGCAGATTGTAGTAACTAGAATTTTGAACCATAATACACAACTAATACACACACGATTGTTTTAAATCAGCAAAAAAGAAGCATATTTATTTTTAAAGAAATTAAAAAAAAAAAAAGGATGACCAAAATTTAAAATGAACTAGTTATCAACATGTATATAAAAATTAAAAAAAGATTTAACTACCATGTATTTTCCTAGATTTTCAGTCGTGAAACTGACTCTATTGTCCGACAGAATTTTTTTATACGTAGAAAACAAACTCTCTTCATCCACTGAATTGATTGAAACATATTTTAGCCAAACGGTGTTAAATTAAAAATCTAAATCTTAAATTTTGAAATGATCGATATCGATGTTATAGGCATACTGACCATATAGGTACTGCTTGCTATAATAATATGTAGATCTATAATCTACAGTTTAATTTTAATGCATTTAAAAAACAAGCTGTTAACGAAAACAATAATAATCTAATACCTACAACGCATTCTGGGTTTTTATGTTTCTTATTAATTCAGTTTTCTTTTATTACTTTAGTAAAATAATAAACATATAAAATCCTACAGCTCTAAAACTGAATAAAGCAATAAAAGCATTTATACCTATATAAAAAAAGCAAAAATTAACTGGTTTATTTGGAATCAGAATAGCGTGAAACGAATTTATGAATAAAAATTAAATTTTTATCTCGTATATAAAAAAAGAAACATATGCAACCCTAGCCCTATTAGTAACTAAATATTATAATTTATTATGATAATTTCAGTTATTTGAAGTTTTAGAGATGTTTATTTAGAATTTTGGAAGTCAGAACACATAAATTTTAATTATTTGAAAATTTTTTTTTAAATAAAAATAACGGAGAGCTCAAATGTAACACAATTTAAATGACATAGGTACTCTGACAAATTCTAGACAAGAACTAAGTATTATACTGATAATGCGTACAAAAAACCATTAAGTTAGGGCACAGGTGTATAACTAATCATTGGAATACATAATGCTATTACACATTATTAAAATTAAAATCAAAGTTAAGAAAATATTTATATAATATAATAATATTTATACAAGCAACAGTTTAAGAAAACTAAAATGTGTATATTTAATGTAATGAAATACGCTATTAATTTTTATAATAATTAAAGCTGTCACTTTTTTATAGTACTGTAACGAATAAATATAAATAAAATCTAAGGCTTGACATAAGCATACGGTTTTTTTATTTTATACACAACTTGTTTTAATTTTCATAATTATTATCGTTTATATTATCAGCACTATCAACAAACAACAAGCATCCAGTACATTTAATTCCTCAGTCCTCAATAATTGTATTTAAAAAGAAATATATAAACACAATTTTATGTTGGTAATAGATAGGTACTTGGAGTAAATTATTATACGTATAGTTGATATTATTAGAGAATACGCTTATATTGAACATTTTACTCGGAAGACTAATCCGTAATATTATTCAAATTTTAAATTAGACTCGCATTTCGCAAAACGATGTTCATTATTATTTAAATATTAATGATTATTGTCTAACCGTAGAACATAAAAAGTTTCCATAATCTTCCTTAATGAAAAGTAAATGTTATGATTGCTCAAATTCACAACCAAACTACAATAATTATAAAGTAGTGTTGTGTGTTTAAAAACAAATAAAAAATAGTGGAGTAATGATATTAATGTGTTAGCAAATTCAATGACAAGACAATAATTTAAAACTATTCTCGTCAATCATGCGTATACTAAACTATTAGATTAAACTATATGATAAAACACTTGACGTCCTTAAACGGCTTTAAGCACATTTTCATTTAAGTAGAGTTTTATTATCTAAATATAAGTTTAGAGTACTTCATATATTCTCATTTTATCCGTCCGTATAGTTAGTTAACAGTTAATAGTTACGGTAATTTATATTAAAATAATAAATTCATTTATAACGGTTCTACTCAATTTAAATGCATACAAGTCTGCAGTTTCAAAAGTTATCAACGTTTGAATATTCAATATTGGTTTAAATTAAATAATCAATTATACGCTTAGTCTAAAAGTTATCAAATTATTTTTTACATTATATAATATGGAGTTATACTTTATTGTACGCTTACCTCATAGAATGAGCTTTCCCGACTAGTTTTTTATTTTTAGAATAATTTTCTTGAATCCATTTTAGAATATGTAATTAAAGTCAATACATATTTTCTGAACAGCAAGACGTTTGTTATGTGTAAGAAAGTGCAACCAACGGCCATGCCCCATTTGCAATTGCCAATTACCACTAGATAACGTAACGAAAACTAAAAAACGAACATTACGAAACCAAATACACAAAATGTTCACGATTTAAAAACATAGATTTTATTATAATACTCGGTAATTTAATAAACTAAGTAAAATACATTACACGAAATATCTGTTTTCTAATAATATATAATAATAATGAAACCGAAATAATTATACATTTTTACACTAACAATTAATAACGGACATTTCTTAAATTACAATATTCTTAAAATTATATGATGTTAAATAATACATTTTGATCAATCATAAAACACTTAAGTGACAATAAACAGAGTATTGGTGCTACATCGGTAACATCGATGTATAGTTATATGTCTAATGCGATTAAATTTTCGTTTTACCTCATAAGCTGTGACGATAATAATAATATAGTTTACAAAAATAGAATAACATCCTCCATGATGCGTCGAAATCGTCGTATTTTATCGTAAAATATTTGTCAAATAATATGGTTGGCAACACTAGGTAATTTGTATTTTTTGATAAATACAAACCTTCGAGACTTCAGCTCGGTTTGAAAATAATCGATTTACGTTGCGTTTCTGTCGAAAATTATAAATCAAAAATACGTCCGTTCGATTAAATGTATATGTATTGAAGATCAGAAGACACATTTAACAATAAATAATAATACAATAATACATAACCTATAAAACTATAATCGAATCGCCTTTACAGTTTTACACATTATCTCGTTTTATTATTATCTGAACATTCGAAGGGGCGGGATTCGATCGGAATTATTTCAATCGTAATTAATGAATAATAGTATTTACACAATGTAATTATAATATTAAAGTAAATGTCGCAGCTCCGTTCAATTTTATAACATAGTATTATTATTATTATATTACACGAACGTAGCGCGACCCTAAATAAAATGGCATCATCATTATTCATTATAGTATACCAGACTCTTGGCGTATACCGCATATCGCCTGGTATACATTTTGTGGTACGTGTGGTACCTATCGTTATAGGCAAATTATTATACAACATGGTTTAGCAATAAATTATCATCGGGTAGGTGCAATGTCCGGTATAATATTAACTGCTGATCATTTGAACAGCAGCAGAGAGTTATTGTTGTTAAATGCGTACGGCAAAAATTCCGGAACCCTGACTATCCTCATGATGCGGATGTTCACTTCCCTCTTGTCCAGCGTCTTTTTGAAGAATCGTTGTAACCGCGTCGATACCATCCAAATTGCGCCTTGGTCGCGATCGGCCGATCTGATATCCAATACGAACTGTAGTTCTTCCGGGCTGTATGCCAACACACTGAAAACACGAATTGCATTAGGTAATTAATCATTTTTTTTTTTTAAATTTATCACTATATTTCCATAGAAAAATAAATCAGAGTACAGTCCTTTGCCTTTCGTTAGCGTTGTAGTCGGCGATATATAGATAATACGACCAATACAAAATCATCATTATGATAACATAATAGTTATAATTATGTTGTATAAAAACAAAACCAATGAAGCGTACAAATTGTATATGCAATTATTACCGCACATTAGTAAAAAAGTTTCATAAGATAAGTATTTTTTACTCAAAAATAACGTTATTAATTTTGGTTTAATGGTACAAATTTAACATTTTGTAGTGACACGTATAATACGCAAAAATCTACTTGAAAGTTGGACAATACCCAAAACTGTAATTAAAAGTTTGTTTAAATAACGTTGGCGAAACTTAAAACTTAACGTGTGAGATATTTTTCTTACTTCTGCCGAACAAAATCAACCTAGTAACTGAAACGAAGCATATAGTCTTCGTAGTTAGGTATTATAACTATACAACAAAACGAGTTACATATTATATATAACAGTTAAAATAGATATTTAATAGTTTAATGACATTTTTGACTAGGTATCTGGTATACAAAATACATAGGTACTAGGTACAACAATTTATTATAACGAAAATAAACTCAAATTGAAATTTTTGTGTATTTGAATAACGAAAAGTTGGAAATATCTTTAAAGTAGATATATATTTAAATTATAGTAAAGTTTCATAGTCAGAACCACTGGCGCGACCAAGAATATTATAAGGTAAAACTAATATAGTAATATGACTCACCCGTGTTCCACGGATCCCGGAATCCAAGTGGCTAAGGCCGTTTCGGACACCGGACTGAATATGAGAGCTCCGTCCTTGGGATCGACAGCCAACGGGGCAGCTTGTGAAGACTTGTGGCCTACTAGCGACACGGGAAGGTCGGAATCGTCACCCAAATTTGGTCCAGCCTTGAGCGCGGATGTGGGTACGGAGAACAGACGATCGGAAGCGAACGGCTGGAAGTACAGGCGGCGACCTACGGATCCGAAAGGCGATAGAGCTAGGCCGATAACACCATCCATCAGGGTGAAAGATTCGCCGGCTACCTATATATATGAAACATATAATAAATCATTATTACACGATTCAGATCACGAGAGTGGGGGAGGGGTACCGGACATTTCAAAATACATATAATCGATGTTTTATTTTTATTTTTATTATTATATTGTATAATACACTGCTACTACATGGCTTTCTTTGTATACATAAAAAACACATCATTGTAAAATCAATACATTCATTGCTCTTCTGGGAATCTAAAAAAGCTATTAAATAAGATTTGGATAAACCACTGTTCGTATGCAGTTTGAATTTAAATCGATGGTAATAATTGCAATGGAATTTGAAAATGAATGTCTGGTCTGACCTTAAAAAGGGTCAAAATATTTTAACAACGGTTACCCGTTATCTTGCCACTTTTGAAAACTTCAGAGAAAAATTACATAATTTAAATTTATTTTGTATTCAATGTATTATATTACAAATGGATTCAGCATATTATGGACAAATTTTAAGTTAAGACCAGTAATACCACATTTAGTACTATACATGGTACACAATATTATAAAACTAATAGCTTATTGTTCCGAATTTAAAAACTCATTCGATACACATACAACAATATTTATGAGTTATAACTTATAGCTATTGTGTAACCAAAACAAAATAATAGTTAATAATAATCTATGTAAAATCTATATTCTACTTGTATTATATTATAATGGTTATGCTGCTGTTAATAATTCTGAATCCGAAATTCCGAAAGCACAGTTACAATATAAATTAAATAATATACATATATACTTATGAGTGTGTGTTTTATGGTAATATTTTTATTGGTAACGAACCGAAAAGGTTCCGAAGTCTGGATCTGGGAACATGTAAGGATGCGAGAGTCTCCACGCTGTGTCTCGTCGAGCGTCGTATACCAAAATGCCTGGGTTTGTGCTGTCGGTCATGTACACAAATACGTTATCACAGTCACCGAGGAATCCGTCTTGCAGATGAGCCACTTCGACCTGATCATCGATCACCAGATTTGTCAAAAGAGTGTTGGGCCTCAATATTTCAGCAGGCAGTGTCACGCTTCTCACCTAAAAATCACAATACATATCTCTATTATTTACACACAATATTATAATACTATACTGTACTTGTCTTATAATTCTATACAGTTATCAGTGCAATATATACATTTTTAATTGGGACTAATACATCAATATATGATTATATAAATACATTTTATAAATTCAAAAAACATCATTAACTGTCTCAGCACTATACGGTGCACAGAAAATAAGAAATGTATTATTTTTTTGTTACATAAATACGATATTGTTATATCTACGTGCCGTTTAAATCGTTTAATGAT
>VUJU01002254.1:3416-39997 GCA_009835225.1 Aphis craccivora | reverse complement strand
ATCTGTCACACACTTTATCACGCACCGTTGCTATGGGTTTGAAGTACATGCTATGTATAATAGATGGCGCTGTATGTGAAAAACGATTTCCCCACTTTTCTGTTGAATTTTTCCTGAATTTTCCAGAATTTTCTTTGCTATAAACCTCACGGAGCCCAAGACCTTTCCAACGAATGCAAAACCGTGGAAATCGGTTCGTGCGTTCTGGAGTTATAGCGTCAGGGAGGAAAACCGGACTTATTTTTATATAATAGAGATAAAAAAAAAAATTAATATAACGAAATAAGAATAAATAATATATAATAAACACGAATAATGCATTTTAGATTAATAATTGAATCGTTAAACAAAAAACAATAAAATAATCAAACCATATATATTTTAAAAACCTATTATTATAAACATTATCGCGTGACAAAATCTCAGTCGATCCAAAACTATAACAATAATAAAAAATAATAGTGTATGTAAATCGCACACAGAATTTAATACAGTGTTCTTGTGATTGAAATATACTCATCACTTTCATCATCAATGACGAATATTTTCTTTCTCTTATTTATGTATATTTTCCTCGTTATATTTCAAAACTATATTATTTGATTACAAGGACTCTATATATATATAAGTAAAATGCAAATATACAATGCACACACGCCCGCGCAAAAACAAAGGTTAGTCTATGCGCAGAAAACGATTTCCATCGCTTAATTTGGTAAATTGTCTAATATTTTTTAATTGTTCTAAATATTATTTTTCACAACTTGATTAAAAGATTTCCTTCTTTATCTGGTGAAAAATATCTCCATTAAATAATCGCTGTTCTAGCGACCGAACCTGATTATTTAGTTATTAAAATACAAAGAAATATAATAATTTATAGGTATTATACTTGAAGTTCCGAACAGGATTTTCGTTATGATGTGGCTTTTGTATAATTTTTCATGTGTGGCTTTTTAGACTTTTTTTTTTTTGTGTGACCAAAAAAAGCTCATACTCGCCGGCAGACGCACACACATACACAGGCAAATACAATTAGGATTCGTGACAAAACAATGACGAGAGTCATAATCGATACCAACAGCTGCTTGCTGTATACAATAGATTAACGTTTCACTATTGAAGACTCAGCCTAAATCTTAATCACCTGTATAAATAACCGATTTTTATTTATTACTATTATTATTATAAAGTATCGAACATTACGGATTACCTATCCGTCATCGCGCCATTGACGGATTACTTTCGTTATTTATTATTACACTAATATTACACGATTACACTTATATCCAAGAAACGATCGCTGTTTATAATGCGTATTACAATAATATAAAATAATAAATATGCGCGTTTAGTTTAATTATTCGTGCCAAATCGGCCCGCTTCGTTTCGATAGAGCGCGTCCCGGAAATTAAGGCCGTCATCGGATACGCTAGAGTTTACATGGATTTGTGAAGCGAAGTGTAGCTAAGTATATTATTATACGTGTATCTATATAATATGCTTTCCTCCCATTCGCTGTATGTTAATTTCCGATCTGAGTTTGGAAATATCATTTTTATTATTATTATTATTTTTTTTTTTTACGCCCTGTTTATGTTTTAAAAATATTATAATACACCTAATAAAGGGTAAAACTGAGGCGATTTATTTCATCGATGATGCCGCCCATTAATTGCTGTTCGATCCATTAATTATAACTGTCGTCATTAATAAGTACTATATAATGAAATTGTGTCGTTAAAAAAACTTAACAAATACTTTAATGTTTCAAATTTGAGACAAATGTATTTTAGATATTATATTTTAATTTTGATAAGGACATCTTTTGCAAACCGTTCAACTAAAAATAAAATTGTATCATGCATAATTCGATGAAAAATTTCATTATTACTAGGATTTTTATTTATGGATAATTGTGTAATATTATGTTTCCAATAATCAACTAAAATAATATTATGTGGAGATTATATTGATTTTTTTTTTGTTCTTGTCGTAGACCAGTTCTATTAATAAAATGAATGGGGCTCGACCTAACAAATGTATCCTTTTTACCATGTGATTTCGTATATAAATAATATGTCAAAAAAGGTTAGGATATTTTACCAACGAGAAAAACACATACTGAGTAAAAAATGGTAGTCAATTTTTCAAATTGAATTACTTAATTCCGGAAAATACCATTATAGTTAATAATATAAATTTTGCATATTTGTTTCAAAATATATATTTATATTTTTCTATTTCAATTATATACGAAAAACTAATTAATAATTATCAATATTGAATTACAGTGAATTCAAACATTATACACTATATAGTATAACATATTACATATTATAAACAAAAATTACGATATGCATAGAGAGATATTCATGTTTTCATAAAAATTAATTTGTATGTTTATTATAAATAGAAATGTTTAATTCGCTGAATCACATTATATTATATTTATCGTCTATCCGGACTATCGTACAATTTATTCTGAATATCAGTTTTAAAAAATACTTCGTAATTATGTATTACTATAATGTAGCTCGATGAAAAAATATATTATAATATATTATGGATTTAATATTATATTGTCATTTTCGTATATATTTAAGACGCTTATACAATACAATATGATAAATATAGAAAATTGTATAATTAAATCGTCGATAAAACAATGTATTTATATACTTTATTTGTTTTACTTAGGATGGATTGATGATGGGCGATCAAGAGGACAATCAGGATGCAGTTGAAGTGATGTTGGTCGCGTACACACGCGATGACGGTATTTCTGGTTGTTCTGGTAATGTACAGCAGAACTCCATTAAAACTCAAGTATAAATATCTCAATGGTGAGTTGCAAGAGTTGCAAACATTTAATATTATATTTGCCTTTGTACTGTACCACAGCATATTATGCGAGTTAAAAATATTTTATAGTTTTATAAAATTAATTTTATATTCAACACAAATCCACAGTATTATAATATTCTTTCAAAGTAATACTATTTTAAATAATTATGTCAAATTTAAACAACTGCCACTAACTACGAATAATGAATTAATGGTTAGAAACGCGATACACAGAAACAGATGATTTCGTGTTGAACAATTATATACATATACCACAGAAGTAACTTTAATTGAATGTGTTAAATTTGAAACACACTCGAATATATACATGAACATTATTATCATCAAAATATAGTCTAAATAACGTCTTACGGCACGACGCCCAATGTACGAATATTAATGACATATCGAAATCCTTAATAATTAAATCTAAAGAAACATAAATAAAATTAAACTAATTTCTAAAATTTCACCAGCTCGGTATTTTTATTATTTGAGTATACTACGTAGTAAACACTTAAATTAATGAGTTATACTTATAAATTATAATTATACGGCCATAACAATAATTGCGTTGACGTTTTTCATTTTAATTCTTTAGTGTTGTAACAATGGCACTCGTATGGTTACCTCTGTTGTACATACCACGACTGTTTGGCTATGATAATTTATTAACAGGATTAAAAAATAACATCATAAAAATATTATTATTCAAGTTGAGACTAAACGAAAAATAAATTATGAACTATTGTGACATAATTTAAAAACAGAAAAAAAATCATTTATAATTTTACTTAATTAGAAAATATAACGTTGGAATGGTAAATAAACTGAAACAAATAAATCAAATAATTAATAATAATAAAAAAGTGCTTCCAAATTCCCCTTAAAAATGTCACACGTTGCGCATGAATAATGTGTATATCTACCTATTACGCAGATTTAAATTAAATTAATCGATACCCAATTTAAAACTTATTCTACGGTTAAATTGCATTATTACAAAAGAGTTGATTAGTACAATAGTACTATATAATATATTTTAAAAGTTAATTTTACAGAAATAATGAAAATAATTTCATTTTGGCCATGTATTATATTGTAATATTCATTTTATGTTGTTTTATATTTCGTTAATGATAATTCATCTTTAACAACTATTGTGATTATACTCGGGTCACGTTAGGAAACGGATAATTAATTTCTATTAAGTCTCTCTTTTTTTCCCTATTGTTTGAGTTTTCTGAGAGTTATTGTGGGTCTAAGAAACCTTGGATGTCCTGTCATAACCAGTATTGCTTGAAAAATGGTTTCCGTAGCTATTATTCTTCGTGATCCAAATCCTTGGATCAAATCTAAACTGTTAAAATTCAGCGTATTCCTTTAATAATACCAAACACATTCTTAATAATAATCCATGTTTATATTTAACTTATATTATTACTTCCGTCGACGTTTTGTGCACACAACATATTTTAAATTAACTAAAACAAACATATTCATAATATAGCATATCTTTATTTTTTTAATTTTTAATTTTTTCATTTTACATACCTACAGTACAAATAGCTGTAAGTATATCATTATATATATCTTGAGCTTAACATCAATCAAAATGTTAAGATAAACACATAATTTCGCGTGAAATCTTAATAAAAGAGAAATATTACATTTTTTTTTATTAAAAAATATTCAAGTATACCTATTTATTTTATTTTATTCACAAAAAAAGCCATCACTAAAATCGGTTACCGATAAAAAAAAAATTACTATAACAAAGAGTTAAAACAGAGTGCCCGTTTAAAATGTATATATTAATATGACGTATTTTTTTTTTTTTAAACTGAATTCATATATGTTTATTTTGTATACTTTTTTTACAATTATCGAACGTTTTAGCAGTATACAAAAATGTTTTTTCAACACAACTTTTAAAAGTAATTTCATATTATCTTTTCCTGGTGTTGACGTTTTTCGTTAAGTATCATAGAGTTAAAGATTTAAAATTTAAATAGACTAATACTATTTTTAAATACAAAAATAAAATAGTATACGAAAAATTTGTTTAGTATACATAAATTTCCCGTTAAGGTCACGTGTTGTTTAATATATTATTATAGGTTTTTAACTTACACTAAAAGTATAAATAACAATTTTGGGGCATCATACAAGTATCATGAGATATAAACACATCATATATTGATACGTATAATAAATTATTTATATCATAAATTATATTTTAATGGATATTATTCAACAATTTTTGAGTATCGTTGTTATAAAATGCTGTTTTCAAAAATTTAATAGATATACTGTAAAGTTTCAATATATCTTGCGCATATTAATCTTAATATTTTATTTTTGTACTTATATTAAATCAACTGAGAATTTAAAGACATTTTCCTCGTTTATTTAGAAAAAAATCTTGTATTTTAGTACTTAATTCTTTTAAAAATTTCAAGTTTTTTCTTTAACTTCTTTGAATATGAAGTATTGACCTCTAAAGGCATTGTAAAAATAATAATAATAGTTGAAAATATTACAAAATATTACATTCTAAAAAAAATATTGAAAGAATTTCAAAGTCAATTATACAACATGGCGTAATGTTTTAAGTGTTAATATAGTTTTAATTACTTTTAACGATAAAATAATAAAAGTTTATTATTCAACGTAAACACGATTTTTTTTTTTGACAATTCACGGGAAAAAAAAACATAATTTTCTTCAACCAAATAATTTTTGCGCGCCTTCATAAATTATAACTTATATGAAAAAATACTCTTTTCAAATTAATATAAATGTAGGTATTTTTTCTCGCATAATATTATAGTATATCAAATACGTCGTTAAATTAGTAGTCAGGGAAAATCATTATGAATTGAATACAGTAGGTAGTATACGTATTAGATACTTGATTCAGCCTTCGAACAAAACTGCTTGTTATAATAATCCATACGTGGACGAAGTTCTATATTATATGTAACGAAACAACCCCACTACTAATACCAAATCCATTTCCGACCAGACCACATCGAAATAGGCAACAAACAATACTGCGTATTACGGATGATTAACCACACCTGGGGAAAACCCCAGTACTGAATCCTAACGTATTTCGTAGGAATAGTATTTATGGCATGGGAGATCAGCAGTCTGCAAATAGTTTAAAGTATATTATGTATTACGTTTTCCAGGAAAACAATGAAATTGTGTACAAACAAGAATCCGTGACTCGTTAGACCGACGGACACAGAGTTTTTGTTTATACACGTAATTAGGTTTTTATATAACATAATAATATAATATGTTGTGTAGTTTTGACGAATTATTCTTAAGTTTCACAACTACCATTGATTTGACCACTTTAAAAATATTATAAACTAAAGAAAAATGTTCGTATGACCATCGAATATTGGGGAACTATTATAATAACCGGGTAGACTTGCATTACTATACTCTCTGATAAATAGGTAGTCTTACCTGAAACTTAATAGTTTTATTGACAGTTACGTGGTAAACCAATTAGTTTCCTTCCCCTTCATAACTGTGGAAACTCGATGACCGACGACCACTCCTGTATTACTTCATCGAGAAAATAACATCATCAGCCCGGTAAAGCGAGGACACTATATCGGTTATAATAGATACTGTTAACAAAACCCTAACGCTGACACCGCATAAGTTAATCGCCAAACGAAGATAAAACGATATTTTTAAAGTCCACATAACTAAGCCACTCGCGATCCAAAAAAAAAAAATAATCCTTCTCGGGAATACTACAACAATCGTCCCGATTCGTCTATTCCAGTATATAGTTCAAGCCACTAGAGTGTGCGAAGTCACTCGCTTCAGCAGACACTTATGCACAAGCATAAGCGCTCTATCACGTTTTCATTGTAAACGAATAGCATCATGCAAAGTATTTTCAGACGAACTCGGCACAGTCATTCGTGTTGGCTACGCATCGCCAGCCACATCTAACTTCCCTTTAACCTGGCTTGTAAATATATACAAATACGTATTGTATTATACATTGTTTACATAACACACACTTAAACTATGCGTTTTTTAAAAAAAATAAAAAATAAATTTTAATAGTACATGTAAAATCATTCGATTTATGAGTCAAGTAAATTTATTCGATAAGATCGAAGTATAAACTACGTTTAGCACTTAATATTTTTTTTTTAGATTCTGAACGAAGTGATTAATATATTGATTTTACAATGATGTGTGTTTTTTTTTGTCTGTCACCACGTTTTTAAAAAGTTTCTGATAGGAAAGTGAATCCAAGTTAGTACTTTGGGGGGTCAAAAGTAAAAAATTTTCAATAGTTCTCAAAAGCGTCAGGAAAAACCCTAAAAAGGTAACAGAAAAACTGGAATTTTTACGCAAAACCAGTTTTCGACCAAATCGATTTTTTCATATGGTTGTAAATCAAAAACTAATCATTGTAAATACTTGATACTAATTTTTACCAGTTATTTTTATTGGCGTTTTCTTTACGTGATTTAATTTTCAAAATATTTTGAATTTTTTTGAGCTATTTATAGACAACTGAAATTTTCAAATTTTCTGAAAAATTTTTTTTGAAGTGTCGATAAAATTTTTTTGGCCCAATCAAAATACTTAAAAATCTAATGCAAAGTACCTCATAAGTTTTTCTTATAGTGATTAAAAAATTATAAAAATACATAGACACAATTTTTTTTTATTTGCATTTGAACTTTAAATATTGACGAAAGTTCGTCAAAACCATGAATATTTGCAAATTATTTTGTAGTTATAATTCATACAAGTTTTTTGTATAAGTAGCTAAGAGTACAAGATGTAATAAAAGATTTTCCTTAAGTTTAGCTAATAATAATTATAAAAAAACTTAAATTTTAATGTATTCAGACCATTAAAACATAAACCACCTTTTTCACCAACCACTGAAAATTATATCCTAGGCTGACAAATCATCTTCGTTCAGAATCGTTTTTCGTGTACAATGATAATTATCATTGGATTCAAGTTTAACCCTCCTATAATGTATAATAGTGATCCACACGGCACCTAATGTACAGCAGAGCGGTAACCACTTGCCCGCTTTTTTTTTTATTTGTATTCATGATTATTTTTTAAGTTTGTATATGATTTAAGCACACGTACTTTTTTGTATAACATAACACATTTATTTTTAAATTCAAACACAAGCGTCCATGCAATTAAACCATAACGTAAGTTTTTAAGTTTAGGAAACAATACAGTTGTTTTTTTCTTGTTACTAATTAAAATCCGATTTCCGGCGGCGTGGCGTATAGGCAATTTCACTACAGCGGCGTGTAGGTAGATCTCGTACGGTATACCTCAATGCTAATAACATTTTCAAAGTAATATCATATTATTATGCTTAAACGTAATATTAATCGACTATAATAATATTTAAAATTTGTGATGCGCAAATTAATTTCGTTCCAAATGCAAATATTTGATTTTTCGATGGTTAAAATATTATCGTAGAACGATGAGAAGTAACCCTGTATTTTCTAATATACTCGGGGCTTATCAAACGAGACAATCAACAATAAAATCTCCTGTAATCGTAAGTTGGATAACATGTACATTGTGCATATATTATGCATGGATATTTTAATATCCGTTGTTGGCAGGTACGAAGGAAAATCCAGGATAATATTCAAATTAAAAAAAAAAAATCACTACCATACTGTTAATATTATCGTCATAATATAACCATTATTACTTACAAATTCGCCACACATTGTTCCTTCGGGCTATCACCCGTCGTTGTAATAAAAATATCTATGCACGAGCAACGCACGAACATATATAAATCTCAAACGATATTTTGCATACTATCATACTATTATGGTGTCACGCGAGCTTTTGGCACAAAAGGCGACCATGGGGACTACTTTTATACTCGATTGAATGAGAGAACAGATAAATAATAAATGTACCTTCGGAAATTATTTTGATGTAAAACGAATCGTAAATGGTATGTGCATTAAAGGAAGGCGCTACTTATTGACTGTATTAATAAATCAATTAGTGTGATCGAATCGTATTCCGTAAGCCATTTCGACATTTCAAATCGCAATATTTTAATATAGCATCGTAATTTTAAAGCGATCGAACATTTTGGATGAGAAGGTACTTAATGCATATGATAACAATATATACGCTACAATCGAGATTAATAATAAAATTGTGGACATACATTACTCTGAGTTTTTGACTATTGTAGTCATTTATTTTTATTATTTACAGCTTATAGATAATATATTGTGTAGTTAATATTATATATTATTTGAAATCTACTATGAGTAAATAAACCATGATTTGATATATATAACCTATTAGATTTGCCTTGTTAAAAATACTTGATATGTATAATCATTATTTTATTATTGACTGAGATATTAATGTTACATCGTACTATCTATTAGTTATAAATTTATGGTTGTTTCAATCGAATCTTTTTTTATTGGGTTATACGATATATTTATTTAATTTATGAATTTCAGAATACGATACACATATTGACAGTTCCAATATTTGGTAAATATTTCATTATATTCAACTATGCATTAATGCATAAAATTAAACTGATATAATTATTTTCTTATTTATTTAATAATTAAACGGATTCCTATTTCATAAAATAAGACAATAATGCAGACATCCAGAAAATTGTAAAATTATTTTAATTTAAAATTAAAATATAATTTATTTTAGCCTGAATCTCGGTGTCTGACAAGTCATACTATTCATTCTGCATTTTCTGTGCTGTCTCTTTGAAAAGGAGAATTTAAATTACACGAAATATTAGTATACGAACATTTTTACCTTTTGTTTTTTTTTCTTGTAAAAACATTGATGATGAATATTATTCCAAATCTTTCATATTATACAAAATAAAATTTTGTTGTCACTAAAAAATATAAAAAACTAAGGTTATTTAATTATTAACAAAATGACAATCGACTAACCTAAAAATACCCATTTTGATAAAATGACAACACACTTTTCTACTTACGTGAATAGAATTATAAGTTATATTTTTATTATATTATAATAATATTTTTAACAACATCAAAGACAGGAAATTAATTTTAAACATCACACAACAAACTATAATATATTATAAAATATCAATTTTAGTTTGATTAATATTTAACGATAGAATCATTGTGATTAAATCGTATTAAATTATTAAATTAAAAATTTCTCTAAAAAAAAAAAAAATATGTGTAAAAAATAAAATCAATAACCATAATTGTTGATTAGACGCATTCAATGTGGACGAACAAATTGCATTTTGACGGTTACTAGTTAATTGATTGTGTACAGATAATTATGACAATAGACGCAATGTGATGAAAACAGTATTATAATAGCATTTTCATATAATGGAACATTACAATATGCGCATGATCAGTAAAACTCACGTGGCATGTACAGCGATTGAAAATCACACAACCAAAAGTGCATTTAGGTCGATCGGTTAATTTACATACATAATACTAACTTCATAAAACATAATCTGATTCGATCAATCAATTGTATAACGTACTTGGCACAAACAAAATAATATAACAACTTTATTGAATTCACATATTATTATCTTGTAACGATCAATTTGCAAGGTCATGGGTTTTAGCAATGATCTGAAGTGTGTACACTGTACAGGTATATCCTGATATTTTAATAAATTATAATTCAAAAGGTAATGATATCGCGTTAAAACAAAACAGATCCTCTTCAAAGTATTAATTACGGTATCTGCGTAATACGTATACAGTGAGATTCAATGTTATCGTAAACCAGATAATACGTTAGAAAACACTAGTAACTTTTAAACTATTTTCTTTTTCGATGTTCATTAATAACATACTCTATCAATATATATTGTCAAAATTCGATCTTAAAATTAATAATAATAAAATGAAAATAATCGAAATCACAGGTTGTGTATTCTAAAATGTTACATGGCTTACAATAAAACAATCGCCCTGTATAAGTATTATGTATATATATTGTGTGTGTGTGAGTATAATATTATAATAGCAGTGTGGTGCGATGATTAACCGCTACTGCCAACACCATTAGATGACTACAGTGTTGAAACGCGTAACACTCAGCTAAAAACACGAGTATGCATTCGAATTAACAGACATATTATTTTCATTTATATTTTAAAAAAATGACTGATGTTATAAACAACTGGGTTATATACGGCTGATTATTTCGTTTACCTATTTCACAATATGCTCATTGTTGTGTACTAACCAACATGTATTAGTTAATCGCCGAGTGGTTTAATTATTTAAAAAAAAAAAATCTAAATTCATCATTATCGATAAATTTTGGACTGCTCTGCGGTACGTTATCGGTTTAAAATTTTAACAAACGGTTCAAACAGCATCGTCTCTTTTATCGAATATTAGTTGAAATAATTGGATAACAATATAATAATTAAGTGCATGTCGTTGTAGTCGCGAGCGTTTATTTACAACGGAGTACGGACGAATATAATATTACGTACCTATATTGTTATGTTATTTGAAATCTGTTGATATAAAAATGTACGTCTCGTGCAGAACATTTAGTAATAAGTGACTGTCTTAATATTGTCCCTCCCATACAACTGTGCTCATAAATGTATTCTTCGTAGTGATGTACCTAATAAAAAAAAACGTTTTAGTACTTCGTTTAAATTGTATATAGTGCATGCATATATGACTCAGTTAAGATATTCCTCGCGTTTATATATGATTATCATGCACGGCGTGTGAGAGAGTTCACACGTCTGTATAATATTTTATTCGTCTAGTAAAAGTTTCGAAAACATTGTTCAAATGTCATATTATTAACATATAATATAAAGCATCGTATTGAATATTATATAATATCTAGCATATTTTGTTTTTCACGTTTGACATTAATATTGGTGCAACATTTTTTGCTTTCAAAATAATTCAAAACATCTAAGCTATCATACTAGCTAACGCTCAATAAAGATAAAATTAAAAAAAAAACCACATAAATTATTTAAAAAAAAAAAAAAAATGCATTCAGTATTCATTTTATTATTATACAATCCATTTTTGTATGAATTAGTATTGTTATAAGAGAATAAAAATATATAATACAATATGGTGAATAAAAATAAAATAATAATAATAATGCAATACCAAATGTTGTAGTTATTTATTCATTTCACAATAGTTATAACATACTCAACTATTGTTGTTTTATGTGCTTAATTAAAATTATAAAACTAAACTAATGTATAACTGCTATTAACTGTATATACAAAAAGCATCATCGTCTAATACACAATATATTGTTTTGCACAAATAAATGTGTATACATGTTTTTTTAAACATGGACACAATTAGGCCTAAAGAAGTACCAAAAATTAAATTGATAAATAAAAATGATTTAATTTTTTAAACAAATTCTCAATTTGAAAAGTACGCAATTGCTCGAGAAACATAAACTATGGATACCTACTAAGACACATAATTATAATAAATATATTATTATTGATATAATTAACCAATTTGTATTCTATTATACATTTTTATTTTTTCTGTAAATTAAATGTTACAATTAGTTATAAATTATAATATGTTCGATAATTGTTGATTTTAGTCATTATATATTTCAAGGTTAATCGACTTATTACAAAACCCATTCAAGCTAAACAAGTTATTCAATATTATTATAATCTTCCATCTAGGTACCAATCTCAAACATTGTTTAAGTGTACATTATTATCATATAAGTATTTTCATATTATTCATATACATTCAGATAACAAATTATTAAAATCTGATTAACTACTTTTATTTTAAAGCTGAACACCCATAAATCAAAGCAAAACGTCTATACAATCTATCATTAATAATTTCATTGAAAAGTAAACATCTATAACTATATAACTTATTATATTTAGTTTGATTAGTTACTAGATTCCTTACAAATAGTAAACTAAGCTGCAAAATGTTGTTTAATATAATATACTTACAAGTAGGGTAATACAATTAATACATTGTTTCTAAATATTGTTCAATGTTTAAAATAATTTCTTCTTCCATCTATTCTTATCTGTAGTCTTTTAACGTCAATATATCTAAATATTTCATTTAAATTTACTCTAAACTAAAAGGGGGACCTAGATTAATCTTTAAATAAATGATTTTATTACTTTAAAGTCTTTATAATATCTAAATAATACATCGATACCATCGATGGCAAAGATATGATGATAATGCATCGATGGTATAGAACAACCATACCTTTATATTACAACACAAAAACTTATTTCCAAAAATGTTGATTCCCCAAAATATTTTTTCAAATTAATTTCCCCCCTCATTAGACAAAACCCTATTTTCTATTATCTACTTCATCTTCTCATCATCTATTCATCAAACTTTTCTATTAAATACCTTTTACGTCTGCAGTATTGATTTTTAGATTTAATTAATTATCTTAAAAGGATGTCGAATCTACTAGTATTCTCTCTCTGACCCACGCACAACACAGAAAAGTTTCGTTTATTGGAACCAATTTAATTACAATACGTTTAATAATAGAGTGAATTTATAAATAATATAACTTAAAGTTGAGGACATAATCTGTGTTTGTACGATAATGTTTTTAAACATATTTTAGTTTTTTGAGATAAAATAAATTAACATTTTTAAAATAAAACATTTTAAATATTCCTAAATTGAAAAATTTAAATAACGTAAAAAAATAAATTCAAATGCAAATAATGCTGTTAACTATAAGTTAAACAGTTAATTAATAATTCTAATATAAAGCAAAAATATACAAAAACCGTTCTGTTGAATAAAATTAATGTACTATTACAAATGTCAGGGAGAAAAAATGTTTTGTTCGTTTACATTTTTGATAAATAAAAATATTATTTGTTATTATTTATTTATTTTTATTTTTATATAAAACAGGCCAAGACTTAAAAAAAAAAAGAGAACAAAATAATGAAAAAATTGATAATTAGGTATAGTTATAGTTTATAATTTTATCAAGAGATTTAAAATGATAAAAAATATTAATCAATTATAAAAAAGATAAAAAGGAAAATATGATTAAATAATTGCCAATTAGCATTTTATTAGAGATAGAGAAAAAAAACTGTAATTATAACTCAAAATTAGTATCCTTATTGGCTAACCGAATAAGGAAGGATAAAGGAGCGTTGAATAAGTAGTTATAGATAAAGAAAATAGAACTAAAAAATGGATAAAATGTATAACGTGGAGGAAATAAGCAATTCATTTTAGATATCAACCAAATGTGCTATTGTATCGTTAAACCTCAGTCCTTGTAATAGTTTTTAATTAATAAAAATAACTAATGTAGGAATGATATAATTTTTTATCAGTTCAAATGAATAAAACATGAATAAATAATATCAAAGTTCTGCTCAATAACCTTATAATGATTAAGTTGTTTTACTACGTATTAACTAATTTAAAACAATTTAATTAGAGATGTACACTAATGTTAACACTCAAACTCATTACATTTTATATTTCATCTTAAACTGATGTACTATTTCATAGCTTGTACTACTAAAAAAAAAAAAAAAACAATTTGTATAAAATTATTCCAAAACCTATGAGTTTAGTTTAGAAAAGCCTATTCAACATTAATGTAGTATAAAATACAATATAAATTCTACATGGTAGTTAAAAGATTAATAACAAACTTTTAATAACTACAGATAGAATCTAATGATAATAATAATAATAAACACATTTTATAATAAATCTTAATATTTTTAAAAAAAAACAGTTGTGAAAAACTAAATTTAAATAAAGCGAAACATCAAACGAGACACAGCAAAGAACTAAAAAAAGAGAATTAATCAAAAAGTGGTATTCATTTTTTTCCGTTTTAAATAATTAATTCAAACAAAAGCGATCTTTTAATAAAAAAGAAATAATATCTTACTAACGGTAAATAAATATTTATACTAGAAACGTACTTAATTTATTTAACTTAATTAACAGATGAATTTAATTGCAAGTAGTACTAAGTAATAAGTATATTAAAATTAATGAAAATATTCTATAACTATATTTATAGTTTTTTGAGTTTTCTAAATGATTACTGTTTACACAAATAAACATAAATAAATAAAATACAATTTCTGGTGTGCTAACCATGCAATAAAGCAAATTTATCTTCAAAGAATGCATTTTAAAACAACAACATATTGTAAAGTTTTTAGTTTCTATTAAATAGTAGGATAAAACTAACAGTTTTTAAATATGTAAGCAAGTTTTTTGTAAAAAATATAAAATATATAAACTTATAAAATTATTTTCCATAATATAAAAGCAAGTCTCGATTTTTTATCACGCATACAAATTCACATGGTTTAAAGTATCCTTGCCACATATTTTATTATTATACCTAATTTGTTGGAGGTTTTACTACAACTTTTGTTAAAAAACACGTCCAATATTTTGAAATTTTCAGATTTTTACGTTATATATGTTATTTGTATATCTAAACACACTATTTGGTGTGAAAACGAAACATATCTTCCTATTCCTATACTAACACATAACAGTATTTGTATATTTATTTCATTTATTTCGAAAAGGGAACATATTAAGTTACACAAAATAAGTTTTGTGTGTCACCTGTAAAATTTGAATTTCGACTAAGACGTATTAAAATATATTAAAATAATTGTTTAAAGCGTACCTATAGTTAATCAATCGCCCACGACCCATCTCAGAATGCGTATATAGAAACTATGATGAATCAATTATTAATGTCGATGTACATGAGATGGTGAAAACGGTTCGGAGCTTTGAAAGGTCCTGCGGGGTTTGAAATATAGATCACTGCGTTCTGTGTACAACTGATGTACTTAATCTTAAGACTCGAGTAGTTAAGATATTAGGTTGAACGCATCCAATAATAATAACAACCAATAGAAAAGTAGTATAATAAGCCAGTGGCACACTGATTGGCTGTATGGTGCGAGAACTGACAAAATGACATGCCCAATGTTGTTGTTTAATAATCATTTTTATTGTTCTTCATTTGAAGACGTTAAAATATTATTATATTATATATTTTCCTGATGTAAGAATAATGATATTAATGTGAGGATTTTTTTTTTTTATTATTAATAAGTAAATTCATGAAAATTCATAAACACCTTAAATTAAAAATTAATTTGCGTAGTTATAAGTTATGTACACTTTGTAAAATTGTATGATCGAAATAACTATAAGACAAAGAAACAGTCCCAAAATTTGCATACAACTATCCACGGGGATGAAGCATGCTGATGACAGCTAGTATATGATAAAATAAAAAAATAAAACATATTAATATACCTATTAATAGTTTGTATAATATTTAGTTGCGCGTTAATTCATTTTACCTGTTGTGCTATTCGTGATCACTGGTAAAGTCAGTTAACTATAGATATCATTGGACCATATTTATGGTTTCTGGGTCAGTGAACTATGTTATTGTATAGTAGGGTTTGATTTTGTGAGCCAACTGTAAAACAAATTTACAATGTTTCAATATTTTGGCGGTCACGTCGATGTATACCCCTGAAATATCCCACAAATATTTTTAGGCGAAAAAAACTAACACACGCACAACGCGTCCATATATTATAATATTGCTTATAAGACTATTTATTGTTATTATAACTTTATAAGCTATTCGAAATGTTTTTGTAGCAAATTGCATTTATTTGTAAAAATAACGACTTCTACTTTATTAATTGAATTTATTTTTTATAGTATTATTATTTAAAAATAAAACTAGGTATTTACGTCATTGAACTTTAGTCGATTATCTAAATAAATTACTTTTAAAGAATTCATTTTGCAATTAATGTATGTGTTTGAACTAAAAAAGGTCAACTAAAGGTTAACAAAAGAATGAACTACTCATAAAGTCATAAAGTAAATTAGAACTCTTTCTTGTTTATTGACTTGTCCAAACTGCATAGTTTTATCAGAGTCAAACTTGCTAACTGAAGTAATCAATGAATAAAAAGAGTATTTACGTATCCTACCTAGTTACATTAATAAAATTGGAATACTTTTATTGCATTATACCTATAATAACTAGGTACATATTATACTCGTATATAGCTAAATTTATATTTTATATATGTTTTACTCAATTCGTATACCTATTACACCAAATTATTATAATTTATTGATTGCCATCTATAAAACAAATCTATTAACTCATGGTTCAGAATTATATAATTTGTTAATTGCATGAGCCATGAGATATGTTCTTAAATATCATATAAAATATAGGAAAATTGTATTTAAAAAATAGTTCACACCCATATTTACAGTAATTTATATTAATCACATAAAAACAACCTCTTAGATACATCAATTATCGATCGTTATCGTTTACTTTATTTGTGTCTTCCATTTTATAGCAATTAATACGATGTCTTGTTTCTAAATCCAATTACATTGAAGTATTGTGTTTACGATGCAATATAGTTTTAAAATGTTATATAATTGTATTTAAATTAACGATATCCAAAACATACTTTTAAACATTTAAAACAAATTTTAATAACTAATGCAATATTGATTATTTTTCTCAAGTAATTTACCTACCGGTAGACAGTGTATTTTCATTAGTTACACAAAGAAACATAAATTTTCGTAAATTGTGAACAAAATTAATTGATTTACGTGTACATTTATCAATTATCTATTACGTATTAGACAAACAGTATTATTACAATCAACTATCTCTTACACAATATCCCAAAACGTTGCTGCATGTGTGCATTCAAAAACGTAATTTCGCATTAAAATATCACACTGCAACATAACCCACTCAACGAACGTTTGATACAGCTGATATTTAATTTAATTTAATTAATGGCTTTTCATAACTATTCTTATCATAATACATAATTTAATTGAAATACGTACCTATACTATTTCCACTAGTGATTCATTTTCCACTGTATTCAAATATAAAATATACTAAACTTTTCATTTCATAATGTTATCTATAACCACTACCTTAGCCTAACCTAACCTTATTTTCTTAGGACGTGTTCTCATACATTATTATTTGTTTATTAACAATATATATTTAGAACAATTTATATGTAGCAAATAAATAATAAAAATAAATAAATATCATACATCATTAAGAATTTCATTATGGGTGTTGTCATATTTCTTTCCGAATGTCTCAAGGTGTGATTTATAAATCCAAAAGTTCTATGAAAATGAAAAATAACTATTTTCATTCCACTTTCTGAGAACCTAAAACTTTGTAAAAGTTTATCATTTTTTTTAATATTTATTATGATATACTTTTAAACTAAACGACAATACATTTAAACCGTTTGAGATTCACCAATAAATAAAACTGAGTTGTGAAATCTCATTTTTTTTTTTTTTTTTGAATAAATGTATATGATTAATGTTTTAAGTGAACGCTGCAAGGGACTGCTGACTGCTATTTATTGATGCGTGTATATATAATATCCAATATATTATCAGTATTATATAGAATTCAATATTATATAGAAAACTAAATAAAATATATTTACAAAAGTGTTAGTGGAAAAAACAAAAATAGAATAATTCTCGTAGCGTGGTAAATAGCGTGAATTTTCTTTTGATACAAAAAATCCACAAAAAAAAAAAAGCGCTTATGTATGATAGATACCAACATATGTAATTTGTATGGAATTCTTTTTAATAGCTATATACTAGTGTACTACAATACATTTATTTCTTATTCAATCAAAACAGTTTAATAGATAATTATAATTGCGTATATACAAACAAAATAATATACGATTATTTAGTACAAATAAATCAATTTAAATATATTAAATTAAATAAATTATTGTAATAAGGTAAAAAAATATGCATAAAAAATATTTTTTGTTTATTATTAGTTCACTTTAAAAAAATACTAAAATAGACAAAAGCCGTAAATAATGATTTCAAAATATCTGGATATGAATACATCTTTTAATTTAATTTTTTTTTCTTAAAAATATTATATACATTATACTAACAATAGGAATGAGCATCTTCAATTCTATATTATATTATATTTCTATTTGATAATCAAAATGTATTGTTATTATTTTTTTTTTAATTCAAACAAACGTGTATATATAACACCCATTTTTTAAAATTTTGCATGAAAAATATAATATTTTACTATATTGTCATAAAAACAAATAATATTTATGTCATACAATATTTCGTCCTCAGCGGGTTGCGTGAATCAAAGTTAAATCGGTAAAGATCTTTCAATAATTTAAACACAAGTCACGATTGAACAAAAATTGCTGGAACTAACGCGTGCATACTTGCTCGGTCGCACGTACGCTTTCACTCAAAAATACATACGTCAGACATTGTTTTATGGTCAAAACACTCTAGCCTCTGTTTTTATTTGAAATAAACTACAGGCTATTGAAGCTCTTGTATAGGTACTAGGATTCACATACAAGTCGCACTTGAAGACTTATTAATTAATTTAAAATTGAAGTCCGTGTTTATTTTGACAGTTACTACAGAGGATCTAGGGAGGATGTGAGTTAACCTCGTTTGATTCCCCGTATTCTTCGAAAAGAAAAAAAAATATTGGAGAAACACGAAAAAGCTCACTCTCCACGAGAATTTAATGCATGTATACTAATATCGATTTTTCGACCCGACACGCAAACCTTCCGAAACACAATTTTCCCCATTAACAACGGCTACATAATATATACGTATGCTTTAAAGTACATCCAAAACATGAAAGACACATTTGTTTGAGAAAGGAAAAAACATTACTGCTATAGTAAACAATGGTAGGTGTAAATAAAAATTCCTGTCGTCTGCTTTTACCTTGGTAGTCTTTTACCTCCTTACCTTGGTAAAACAATTCAAAGACAGCCTGACTAATTATTATAATACCTTATAAATTACACTAAATTAAATATCAAACTATATACTCCTATACTTAATTTCATATCACAAAAGTATTATATTGTTATTTTCAAAAAGCACTCAATTTGTAAATTATTTAAAAAAGAAAAACCGTAAGGGTTTTGTTGATTTTATAAAACGGCGTCTTATGTAGGCAATTGAATAGCATATGTGCGTAGGTATTATTTAATAATATTATCATATCAATTCTATAAAAGTAGTCCGCATACCATAATATTGGTACTACGATATCACTAGTCACTCTATAAAGATAATTTTGAGACAAAAAAAAAGTGCCTATAAGCATTTTTCTTTATTACAATACTTTACCACAACAATCTAATTTAATGTATTTTTAACGAAACAAAGAAATAAGTATATTGTGTAAAAGAAAAAAATAAAGTATACAGCATATAAAAATTCATGATTTTAAGTTGCAGATACAGATACTAAATAAGAAAATACGTGTGTAAACTTAATAAAATCTATAAAATATAAACAGTATTTACAATATATCGAGCGATATTTAAATCTATACTTAATGACTACAATTTAAATTAAATTGAAAATAAAAAAAAATATATTTAATTCTTTCTTATTAGACTAAAATAATATAATAATAGCATGTCACACAATAAATAAACAAAATAATTTATAGACTTCACTACTCGTAGTTTTTAAATTATTAAAAAAAACTTAAATAGGTCCTATGTAATTGTTTTGAAATAACAAAAGAATATTTACGCAAAGAATAATTCAATTATATCTGGTCAGGAAAATATTATATATGTATCTTACTAACAAATAATAATTAATGTAGTTTAAATGTAAATTGTTTCTTAAATTGTGTATAAATATTCTGCTAAGTTATAATGAAATGAAATTGTTGCTTTTAACAATGTATATGGTTTTGTTTTATGTATTTTGTACATTTTAGAAAACTATTTCTAAAATGCAACTATAAAAAATTAAAAATTCCGTGAAAAACTCAAAAATGTTTAGAATGATTATAATAAATTATAATTTATATTAAATTTTAAAAATATACTGACACATATCCTGTAAGAGGTTATTATTTTATACCTGTAATAATTCTCGAGTTTAATGTTGAAGTATAATATTAAGTATTTTAATTATTTTAAAGTAATAAACTTCATATGACGAAAACAACTCAGCTGTAGGTGAAAGTTCTCTATATGACAAATGATATAAAAAAAAGTTCAAATATTACTATAAATAATATGCTTCAAAACTGAATTTATGACTGAGAAATGTATAAATATATAATGGATTTTCATGCTTTTTTTAAATTATGTAATTACTCTTCAATTCAAAATTTTTAAGTACAATATGCCTGTACGATGAGTAGGTAAATTACGATTATGAAATATTATACAAATTACCTATTAACAATCTAAATTTTTAATAACAGTAAATTCTTTAACATACTATTGTTCTAATTTAGTGTTATAAATAATGTACATTGATACTAAACCTTAAATAATCATTATAAGTAAATAAAATCATTTAGGTACCATATAATATATTTGAATATTATAACACGATTGTTTTGATATTACTCTTTTTGATGATGTTATTTTTTTAATATTTTGGTATTTTTCATTGTATCACATATTCTATGCTATTGTTTCAAAAATAAATTTTCTTTAAATATGATTGATTCACCTCTATCAAATATTAAATTAGTAAGTTATTAGATAATGATTATTTATTTTAATTTTATTACTTTCATAATAATCATTTTCTCGACTATAGTAAGCTATTGCTTATATTCTGATGTTTATGGTTTAATAAACAATCTATCAGTTAAATTTGAAACATAATTAAAATTAAAAAGTATATAAAAATATAAAATAGCGTAAGTTGTTTCTATTAAAACTGTTATATAATTACTTAAAATACTCGTTAAGTATTTTAATAACTTTTTTAAATCAAGTTTTTGATTAAGCAAATAATAAATAAGTATTGAAACCAAAAAAAATACTGAAATTACTTTTAGATTCTGAATGGAATGATGAATGCATTTTATTTTTTAAATCATACTATATATTGTGATAATTTGTAGATTGTAGTAAAATGTAATAACCGTGAAGCGTAATATTTTTATTATTGTATTTGTTTTCTCTTGTATCTACCTATATCACAGTCAAACTTGCAATAATACAGTTTTGAATGCTTGTTCTTATTTTAAAATTCATGTTCGTATAATATAGGTACTTACACGCGTAAATGCTTTTTACTTTATTTTAATAACTGTACTGAATTTCCCGTAGTATAATAATAATAATAATAATAAAAAAAACAAGACAAACAAAAATCGTATTTGATAAACTAAAGAGGAAACGCGACACGCATTACAAAATATAAGATAAAACACACAGACAGCAGTAGCAGTGTACCGGATGCTGAATTTCGGGGCGTTGGCGACGACGATGGCGTCACTGTATATTCGCATATATTTTTTTTCGACAATAAAACGTGATTCTCGAATCGCACACGTCTTAATAAAATCACTCTAAACCGCGTAGTTACACCACCCCCCCCACAGGTTGAAAATTGATATTTGTTTGCCGCGTCTGTTCATACTATTATGTATATTATAATACAAATATAATATATTAGATATTGCGTTTTGCGCACATAAATGTCACCCACAGTCCCACTCATCAGACCGGCTTGCAGCTACGAACGAAACGCATTATTATTAGGTACTACAACTTATTGTTGTACCGGTGTAGTACGCGTTCGACTATGTTCGCAGTGTATACAGAAATATAATTATATAATGTCATGTATTATTATGATATAATTGCGAGTTTGAAATCGATTGAACCGAAAAACTTGGCGGGGAAGCAAACTTTGCTATCGCCGTGGTCGTCGTTATATAGCGTGTCGAAATGGTATCGTCGCCTACAAGACCTGTGGTTATAACAAACAAAGCCCAGGGGTCTAAAAGTGACCGATATCGTTCAGTTATAACAAAATCTACAGGATTACAGTAACCCGACTACTTTATGTTTACCTATATTATTCTGTTGTGTTCACGGTACGACCATCTATTTTGCATAATATCGATTGCTGGGAAATCTGAGTAGGTATCTGTACGAGTCGGACGATCACAGAACATAATAATAACAATATAATATTATATATTATATTATATGCCATCTTTCCACCGATCGTCCGATCGTTTCGCAATAGAAACGCAAGTACATTTCACTTCAAATTCTTTCACCCGTCGAGTTCTTTTAACGTCGTCCATTTTTCTCTTTCGTTCGTATCATATTTTCTTTTTTTAAATTTATCTTTTTAAATCGATACACGTCTTTTTCTGACCGTCACAGTTGCCGCGGTAACCACACAATAACAAACGGAATCTATTTTCAGTGAAATCGATTATTAATATTTATTCGATCTATACAACGATAACGAAAATCAAACATAATATATTATATTATATAATATTATAACGAGTTATTTATAAATTTTAATATCTTAGACATCAAAATATATATTTGCATTCAAAAATTTGTTAGTAAAACATTTTTCTATAATAAATTACTTTTTTTATTTAAAATAAATAATATAATATTAATATTAATTATTTATTTTTGACAACTTACTTGTATACAATATGTTTACATAATTCAACAAGTAATGAGTACCGTATAGTCTTATAGTAATGTCTAATGGCCAACCGTTATAAATAATTCACTATGAACAATAATTAATAATTAATATCGACTATCATTGTAATATTTTCCAGCAATTAATGAACGTCAATAGGTATTGTAAATAAAACATAGCCAAAATTATTTTATATACCGGATATTTCCTCAAATTTTTTCTAGTTAACAACTCAGGATTGAATACCTAAATTTACTCATTAATTTTTTTTGTCGATTATACGAGTGTAGATCTAAAACTAAGTTTACAAATAAATATTATGGTCTAAAACCCAATAATAGTAATATTCTCCTATTTTCGACGATTACAATAGACAAAACAAACGTTGTCCGAGATGTTATGTCGTCGTATTCGTTATAAATACCCGTATATGGTGAAATAAAAAACATTATGTTCGTTACAAGACAAAAAAATAAAATAATCGGTAAAAACGAGGAACATAATATTTTGTAAATTTATTGGTATTGCGATATTTTAAATACAATTTACATTTTAATTAGATATCGATAAACTATGATTTCTTGTGCAACATTCTAAACAAGGTGCTCGTTATTTTATATATATAATTATAACAGTATGAGGTACCTACTGTGTTAGAAAGGGAGCTAATATTCGGTCTCCAGCGTGTTAAACTCCATAAAATACAGATGTATTTTCGTCGATAAAATAGATAATAGACAAAATAAAAATTTAAAAACAAACATCAAAAATGTAATCTGTTTGCAATTTTCGATAAACTGAATTGAGTTTGATTTTTCAAACAGTTTAATCAACCTCTAATAATGAATAAATGTTTTTTCTTAAATATTTTTCATTGTAGCGGATAAAATATATTTTGTTTTAATGCCAACATTATCAGAGTTATTGAATAAAATTAATAGTATATTTTTAATTACTGATTACAGAAATTTTCTTAATGTCACATCAATAATAAAAAAAAAAAAATTAATATATTAACTGCATTACATCTGGTAATACACGTGTAGGTTGATTTAGTGTAGATGGCAAATTACAAAATGTTAAAACAATAAATTGCCAGCACATTCAATCGAATACAATTTAAAGCGTATTTGTGCGTGTTAAATTTTAAATCATATAAATGGTGAACACTTATTTATATTTATCCGTGATAGTTGTTTATTATCATTATACGTACTGACGATTTTTTATTTGCATAATGATACATAATCGTACCTAGGACGATAATAGAAATTAGTAACATCTAATATTGTAATGTTAATAGTGTAGAATTATGAATACGTGATGTTTTATTTCAAATGAAATTCGTTTGTTCATGCGTGGAACTAACCTAACCTTTGGCCTGTGTTGAGTAAAAAATACTATCCAGCGTGCATTATTCGCGGGTGCTTAGGCTCGCTATCCAAACAAAAGGACCACACCACAATGATAATAATAAAATATAAACACAAATGTTGTAACAAATTACGTTCTCGTTGCTATTAGCTGCGAGCAATGGAACCAACCACGAACAACGCTTACTTCACCACCCTTCTCACCGCTGAAATACTGCCCAAATACTCCAACAGTGGCTATAATTCAAAGAAAATCCATTCCAGGCCAACCTTATAAATAAAAAAAAAATTTTGAAAGATTTCCGAACAAACAATAGAATCGCATTAAAAAAAATTAATAAATAATGTCAAATTATACTCATCCGAGCGTCTTAAGTACATTCATTCAAGCGATTATTCGGGTTTTATTGCAGTAAAGAATGGATTAATTGATTAGAAAACACGTCCAACTTATTTTTAATCTGAAAAAATCATCTATAGTTTTTATTTTAAACGGCAAAATTTACATCTTTACAAATAAGGTGTACAATTGAATGGACGAAACGATAACTCAATTAATGGACTTTTGATTTAAAAAAAAATTTAAGTTTAATAACCGGCTTCACGTTTTCAGGGCCGACCCAATGCGATAGAAAAATAAGCAGCCGACTAGCACGACACTAGTTTAGGGGCGACAAATTTCGAATGAACAAAATTATTTATTTAATTATTATACCTGTTATCTATAGTATAGAGAAATGTTAAAATTGCCTAGGGCGGTGAAACACCTAAGGCCGAACCTGCACGTTTGATGATATTTAAGTTATAATACATAAATTTAATAAGTTTAAAATGTGTTTAATAATTATTGGTAGAAAATGGTCTGCAATACTAATTTAAATGATTTTTTTTTATAAATAGATTATTATAATTTCTTTTGATTAATAAATAAATTTATAGATTTATTAATTTAATTACTCGCTAATAAAATCTAATGCTGTACCCTAATGCCCACAAGTAAAATAATATGCAGACATCTATTAAAACCCCTACAATTTATAATAATTAAATTGATTTGATATCATTTACAGAAAATCTATTAAAATATTATTTTATTGAAATATACATAATAATAAGGTCCAAAGTAACTCATTATCTCAATCAATATGTCTTTTAGATGAAAACGTATAACTTTTAAAATATAAACGCTATAAAAGATTATAACCAAATGGAAAAAAAGTTAGTACTCACTAAAGTTATTTTCAAGTTGATTGTGTTGTTGCTTTTTTTTTTCAGAACATATACCAAGACTCTAATGAATGTTCAATACGATTGCAATTTCCGCCACAAACTACTTTACGCCTAGCCCAAAAATATAAGACTAATAGTTGCCTAAGAAACATTATATTATAGATGTAACTAAAATGTTAATACTAAATTTATTATTCATTATTCTTATTAATTATTATAATAATTATTGTAATAAGTATAGAGTTAAAACTATTAACTGTTCGTGTGTTATGTATAAATGGAAATATATTTCTAATAAAACCTATTTCTGCCAATTTATAATACTTTTGTGTATACATATATATATATATATATTACTATTATTCTTCATACCTAATAATGTGTTTGATAAATTAAAATGTTAATAACTTTACTATAGTTATGTGCTTTTAAAATATTCATAGTTGTAGAATTAAGATCTAACATTGTTCAAATGTATTTGTAAAAATATAATGTATAATATTACAATAATATTATATTCCTATAGTGTAATAAGGTAAAAAAAAAAAATAAATTTTAACTATATTATGTTTAAACTTAAAATAATTATAAGTAAAAAATTAATTGTTGTAGTATAATGTGATTGAACTTTTGTTTTTAATTTAAAAATTGTTGTTACCTAATATGTTTGTGCCATGCAATTCATGTAATGAGCCCACATGTTTTGTGTCGCACAAACTATTGTTGATTAATATAATTTAAATTTATCCTCCGCCTTTTTTTTTTCAAGCACGGCAATATAACCATGTTTTTTTATATAAACAAAATAAAATGTTGTTTTAAATTCACCAAATTGTGTATACACTTCATTGTTAAGATCTGCATAATTACCACAGCAAGTATGCTTCTTGTAAATGATACAGTCTCAAGACATATTTGATTTATAGACAGTTGTTTATTCGTTTAATTTGCATCAAAGATTTTGTTTTTTAATGAAATTAGTGATAAAAACATTAATTGTGAAGTTTAAGTTATGATAGATATCATTATGTTTTACGAGACTAAACTTATATTTTCTCAAATCCATAACTATGTATTTATCACTACTTGATTTCCGTATTAAATTTACGTTTTCACAATAAATTGTTTAGTTAGGTATATTTGAATGTCATAATATTTACAATTACCAAATACATTATATAATAACATATTAATTATCTATATTTTAAAATTAGTTAATTTCAGAACATACATAGGTATAAACTACTTAGAACTAATAGGTTTTCATTGGCTAATAACGTCATTTAAATAAAAGTCTGGGCGAATAAACAAGTACATAGGTATAGTTACAGTAACATCCAACAAAAAAGGATTACAGAATATAAATACCGAAAATCAATGCAGAAGCATCAACTTTGGCATTAATTAATTCTAACAAACATTAAGGTTTGTATAAAATTTAATCATAGTATTATGTTATTCGTAATATAAAATTAAAATACGAAAACAAAATAAAAACACTTTTGAATTACTTTACTTATTAGTTTTTAATTAATAATTTCGAGTTCACTATTAAAAATAAAATTATCATTCATTAATTTCTAAACTTCATTAATCGATGCATTAACCATAATTGTTTTTATTACTATAACAAAATAAGTGTGAAGCACTTACAATCTTCCAAAAATTATGATAATTTGTAGATAATATGAAGATTGATTGCATAATTTATTAGAAAGAATAAGTAAAAAATTAATTAAATTGAGTCATAACCGGCTAGTCATTACTGATGACTAATGATTATGAATTGAATAATGCATAAACGAGATGCACGACTAACATTAAAATCCCATCATAATGATTTATTTAAGAGTATAATATACCATAATTTAGGTTCGTGCATTATAATATAATATTCCACAAAAGAGCATCTAAAAAAACAAAATTAATTAAAATAATATTTTACGGGTTTATATATACGTATATACGATATACGTACGTATATAGTATTTAATAAAAACCTGTAGCAGAAATAACCATTTCGATTCATATGGAAATTAACTAAATAATTTTAAAACGTATATACCTATACATGATATTTAAATTATTAAATTATATTCTACGATAATTTAAGACACAATGAGTGTGTCATTTTTATATTATATTACAATTAATTTTGAAGTTTCGCTTGTTTGTTAACAAGGGATGGATTTCGATAAATATTCCTGAATTTTTTCAATAATTCTGAAATCTTAAATCTAACCTAACCTGCATGTTTTTACGGTATTTAGTTATTAAATTTTTGATTGTAAGAAAGGCGTTGCAGGATGAGTATATTTGGAAGAGAGATATTTATATTCGTGAGGTAGTTGTGAGAAATTTTCGTGTGCTCTATATTGAGCCTTATTTGTAGAAAATCGACATTTTTGATAATTCAGTGGGAATTGACCATCCATATAAATACACCTTGATTAATTCAATGTATTCATACACGGGGATCTCTTTTACACAAATTTTATTTTTTTTTGTAAACACAAAAATTGTTATTTATATTATAATTTAATATAACAAAACAAATAGCTGTAAATTAACCCAAAACACTTAAAAACTACTGTGACAGGAATACATGATAAACGTATAAGAAAAGGAGGAAAGAAAACCGATAAACTGAAAAGATAACTGAATTATTGTAAGGCAACAGCTGTTATCTGTATATTATATTCAAATGGTTGAAGTGTTGGACATGTGATTTGCTGAAGCGTGACTACGGACGACCGGCTGGTGGTGACGGCGGACTATGAGAACGACCAGTGCGACTTTGTGCACTTAGTCTGTAGCGGGCGGTGGTGGGCGATTGTGGAAATACTCGGGCGAGTGCAAGTGCACTTGCAATAGAGTGCAACGATCGGGACGGATAGCGGTCAAAAACTCGGTGAACAAATGCGGTGAATCATGTTCGATGAATCATTTTCACTCACAGGTGCCCCTGTCGGTCGAGTTCAAACTGCCGATGCAGCACGACCAATGCACCTGAAAACGCTGTGATGTACGATGTCGCGGACGTCCGTTTTTCCGTCGCCACTCATCCGAATCTGCATCACTGCCACCGCCGAAACTACTGTCGGCGGGTACCGGTGAGTCGAGTCGATGCCCGACATCCGGCATACCCGAGGCACTGTTCTCGCGGCTGTCGTACCGACGACCTACACCGACCTACCGGTCAAAAGTTCTCTATATTAAATGTTCTGCACCGCAAACGATATCCACCGCCACAACACGTACCACTCGCAAAACACGATCGCAGAAAACGTGATAATATAAAAAAAAAAGTGAACGTGTCGCGGGACACGCGTTTGCAACGAACACCCTTTCGTATGCACGTTTGGCATAATTAATCATTAATATACCATGCTCTCTACCCAGCCCTCTCTTTAATTTTGATTATTTACTTTTTTTCAATTTAAGACCATAAGAAATAGTCGCTATTATTATACTTCCAACTTATTTTATGAGAACTATAAAGTATAATTCAAGATTTTTTATTTATTAATAAACTTAATACGTCTTAATTTTGAAATCATTTTATTAAATAAAACAAACATGTTAATGCAATACGCAGATCTAGTGGATGTTGATTGTGACAGGTCTCGCAGGTGTTTGGTCGGCGATTGTTATGCTGTACCTGATACCGATGATGGAGATTGGTTTATCTCCGTGATTGGACGAGAGCTGGTGTGGTTTATGTGATATGGTCGTTGGCATTCGTTCTATATCACGGGCAATCATAGCACCAGTGTTTTGTCATTCTGTGTTGTGTATGTAGCAGAGCGACGATTGCCGATTACAGATACTCAGATATAAAATTGTATTTTGAGTTTCTATGCGATCAAACAACATTGCTAGCTGTTTGTCGTCCAACATCTATATCCAAATTCTAATTTCAGGGATAGAGTACCACGCCCAAATTATTGGCCACTAAAAAACTATCTTTCATCATTGGAATCCAGAAAAGTGGACAAAAAAAATCCGGTCCAATAGTTTTCCATAGAAGACTGATGGGAAAGAATACTTTTGAGTCAGATAGAAAATTAAATTTTGAGTCGAAAAATTCATATGAAATATCACGAAAATATAACCCATTACACGATCCGCATCTAAAACACTTAATGAATTCACCAATCAACGGTGCATTTTTTTGAAAAACAAGGACTCATAACTGAAAACAAGGATATAATTTGCAGCTTGACTGAATAAAATGAATTCAGACGATTTTTATTACGCGTATATACAATAACACGTACACTAGAGCTTTAAAATGCAGGAAATGAAGATCGCGAAAAAAATAGAAATTGCAAATTTTAACCACAGAAAAGAAGTAATAAAGAAATTAAAACTTTTGAACAACGATGTGTCAAGACCAAAATCGCAAAATGTATGTTCAATATTCAATCATAATACATATTATACCTACAGTAGAATAAATCACCTATGCTAAATTCATAAAACAAACTTATAGACAAACCATGATAACATTTTGTTTTAACAAGTGTGTAACCAATAGTTAAATCAAATACTACTTTCTACAAAACATTATAATAAAAATGTAAGGGTTTAAAATGTCATTTTCTTTAAAAAAAACTTTCCACAAATGATTTCTATTGAAATATTATTTCACGTTTTGTTTTACATCTTTCCGTTGATCAAAAAAATCATCAAATAATCCCAGTAATAAGTAATCATTTGGGTTGCCTTTTATAAAGGTACGTTTGTATTTGTTTGTGTCAATGACACCATCCAAGCCGAATCCAAATACAGTATACGTTTCAATTTTTTTCTTGAATGGTAGTTTTCTTTCTTTATTAAGTTTACAGATAGGCTTGGTATGGTTTCTTTTACTTGTTACCTGTACAATATTTAAATACATATTATTGATATTTAATTAATAATTGTGTATAATTTCATATTCAATAAGATTTGAAAAATCTATTTTTAATAATTATATTTAAAATATTTATGTTGAAATTACTATAAATATTTGTAAAGCAACTGTGATGTACCATATCAACAATTTAAATAAAAATCATTATAATATTTAATTTCGAAATATTTCGTATGTTAAAATATAATTTGTAAAATAAAAACATGTTAGGCATATCACAGTAAATAAAATATATTTTATAAATTATTAAGTTGCACTAAAATGTATCTTATAATCTTCTATCCCTTTCACTTATTTAAAAAAATTAATTAATTTAAATAATATAGCAATAGTAAATAAATTACTAAAAATTTTTCGAAGTTACTCAGCATAGGTGATTTACTATTATAATTATAATATGTATTATGATTGAACTTACGTTTTGTGATTTTGGTTTTGACTTATCATAGTTCAAAAGTTTTAATTTCCTAATTAATTCTTTTCTGTGGTTAAAATTTGCAATTTCTATTTTTTTGTGATCCTCATTTTCTGCATTTTTAATCTCTAATGTACGTGTTATTGTATCATTATAAATGCGTAATAAAAATCGTCTGTATTCATTGTATTCAGTCAAGCTGCAAATTACATCCTTATCTTCAGTGATGAGTCCTTGTTTTTGCAAAAATTCACGATTGATTGGTGAATTCACCCAGTGTTTCAGATGCGGATCGTGTAATGGGTTATATGTGTGTGATATTCCATATGAGTTGTTTAACTCAAAACTTAATTTTCTATCTGATTCAAAAGGATTCATTCCCATAAGTCCTCTATGGAAAATAATTGGACCGGATGGAGTATATCCATGATACATTGGAATTTTTTCGTCCAATTTCCTGGACTCCCATGATGGAAGAAAGTTTTTTAGTGGCCGATAATTAGGACGTGGTATACAATCCCTGAATTTGGATATAGATGTTGGACGACGAATAGCTAGCAATGTTGTTCGATCACATACTTTTGATGGTGTCCATTTGTTTTTGAATATTGGTAAAGGTTTTTCCTGAGTGCCACAGATCATATTTATTTATTTATAGTTAAAATTATAAGTATTTTTTAAAATCAAATTAAACTAAGTTTTTATTAAATAAATATTTATGTTAGTTACGTTAACTGATGTTTGGTTTCTAAATAAAAAGTAAAGAATTTATTATTATCATATATAATATTATGCCCTTTATTAAATTCAAATCATATACCTAATTTAATATTATGGCCACTTTAGTGAAAATACATATTTTATGGGTAAATCAATTTTCGTTTCTCTATATCAGCTATAGTATCTATACTCAATCTAGGATCCATTAGTTATTATTACATGAATTAAAAAAATCCACTGAAAGTATAGGCGTAAATAGTATTTCAAAATAAAAAACTTATAAAAATATGTTGTTGTTTTTTTAATTTTCAAAAAAGCTATAATATTTTTTAAAAATTTAACTATGTTTAGATAGCACTAATATAAACTTTTAGTGAAAATTGCATGTATTTACAGTGATTCGTTTTTGAGTTATAACTACAGGGTGTGTCAGATAGAACTGACTAAAAAAAAAAAAAAAATGTTGCTAATTAAACGTACAAAAAAAATTGTGAAAATTATATAATTGATAAATAATTTAAGAAATATACTCATTTCAGGAAATTTCCAAAAATAATATTTTGAAAGAAGTTAAAACGCTCCAAATTAATTTATAGGAAAAAATGTTGATATTTTAAAAAATTCTAAAAAATAAACTAATTGATTTAGATAAATATTTTTACCATCAACATTTTTCTTTTAGTTAAATTTACAAATTGGCTATTTTGAATTTTTCCAATAAAAGTTTAATCAAATTTAAATTTTTTTATTTTAACTATTAGAAAATAAAACGTTTTTATATTGTACGTGTAGTGCAAGTGTCTCTTAATAATAAATAAAAAAAAAAATTAAAAAATATTAATAAGAACAAAAGTTGTTCTAAAAGTCAGTTCTAAGTTCTATCTGTTACACTCTGTATATAAAAAATCAATTTTTTTCGAAAACTGGTTTTGAGTAAAAATGTCTGTTTTTCCATCACTTTTTATGGTTTTTCCCAATTTTATTTGAAAATTGTTTCAAAACACCAAGGATATTCATTTTGTGATCGGAATCACCTCCAAAGCTTTAAATTGTAGCATTATTTCAACAAGTGATGTACATAGACACACAAAAAAACACACACACACATCATTGTAAAATCAATATATTCTTCAATCCGTTCAGAACCTAAAATATTAAGTAGGTAAGTAAAAAATAAAAACAAAATGTTAACACATTATTAAATAATAACAAACCAATTAAGTTTATATATAACATTATTATCTCGGATAGAAATTAGAAAAAATTATCTTTCCAATATGACAAAATTTATTTTATACTTTCCACCCGGTACACTCATAATCGTCAAGATTTTAATGTTCAAGTGAAGCGAAGTGTTGTAAAAACTTTTTTCACATACTTTTGCATTTTAATTTTTTATTTGTACTTATAGACTAACTTTTACACCAATGGCCTACTTAAGACTAAAACTACAGCACAAAAGCATAGTTTTTGATAATTACATATTCCCAAGTAAATTTCGTTGTGTCCGTGTTGCAAAGATAAAATGAATTATCGAACAGAACTTTTTTGTCCACGACAAATTTTTGAAAATTTATTTAATATTGAAGCCATGGCGTATGTACTTTCTGAGTCTTAAAAAGGAATTATTCAAAATGGAAGTAAAAAATTCCCCTACACCGCTCTGTTTAGAATATAGATTTGTCTGAGTCAAGATTCGTGGGAAATAATTTTAAGATTAGAACTCACTAGGTATTGAGTATAAAAATAAAAATTTTGAAATTAGAAAATGGTTCCACTACGTTATTCTATTAACTTGGAAGAGAGAATCGATAAAAAATGAGAAATTTATTTTTGGAATCGCATAACGACCTATACGAATTCAAGAATTATTGAATTTAGTGACTATTTAAACAAAAAAACTATAAACAATATTGACTTTAATGCTACTTTCCCATCTGGGCGGATTTGGAAAATAATATTTGGGAAATGAATAATATAAGTGAAGCGTTCAATTATAAATTCAAAATTGAGAATTGATCGTCACATCCCAACATATTTTAATTTTTAAAGTGTGCCAAAAATAATGAGGTTTTAGTATTTTTAGTATTTTCAGTAGTTTTTGAAATTAATAAAAACATTTATAGTATTAATCAAATATTCATTAAAACTAAAATCAAACTATATTTATAAAAAATAAATTGATTCGCTGATAATTGTAAAATCGGTTTCGTACAATTAATATGATAAAAAAATATTATTTTCGCTAGTTAAATATGTGACTATCAATTTTTATTTAAATAGAACTGTAGTATAAAATAAGTATCATTATTTAAAACAAGATATTGCATTTCCCAACCCTTAAAGTGGATTTTTTTTTTATTTTATTACCTGTTTTGATCCCATCCGCACTCGTTATCAACCTTAAAATTTAAGACGTCAAAACATTTGTTTGGATCAACCTTCAAACAAGTTATTTTACTTAAATAATATTATATTAAGTACATTTTTATATTATATGGGTTAGGTCATTCTTTACAGTCCATGTTAATTTTTTCAATACATTACATTTTATATCTGATTGGTTTGTGAATGATTTTTTCGTTTAAAACAAACATATTTTATCGATTAACAATATTAAACAGACTGATGATTTGTCATAATTCTGGTTTTTGGTATCATTGTTGTTCGTAATAATAATACTTGATCATACTATTATAAATATATAGCACTCGTTTGTCTGCTGTAACACTCGCGTCTGTTAATCGCCTTTATTAGATCATTTGTTGTTCTGGTAGGGTTTCACTTTCAAAGGAATCCCGCTTCATTATGTACTTGACCTCTTTTGCAGGTCGTCAAAAGGACGTGCACCCGGTGTAGGCTCCGAGGATTTCGGTTTTGAATTCAATTCTTACATCTTATCTACTTTTACTTTTAGCTTTTAAGTAGAATATTTGATTATGCGTGATTTTATTTATACTCTTAAACGTTGCTCATTTTCTCATTATATTTCTTTATGCTTTAAGCGGCACTTGGATTATAATATTATTATTGCTGTGAAATATTTTTATATTCATCATTATTCTCCATAAATTAACTGTAGTAAAATATTTTGGTTATGCGTTATTTACTTTATGCTCTATAGTATTTCAGTTTGATCATTATCATTATTTATGCTTCACATATCATTATTTATGTTATATTATACCTCCATCATTAATTTATACGAATAAATTGTGCTACAAAATCTGGAATGTACTCAAATAAAAATAAGCACATATTATTATTATGCGATTAAAAACCAATAACCTTTGAAAGTGTTTTCAGTTGTACTAAATAATAACGACTTTACTGCTAACACTTGTAGATAATAAAAAAATACAAAATGCGTAGTACGAATATACTCATATTACGTTTATATCAGCTTTAAATTGATTTTTATACATACCAATACTTTTACTTATTTATGTACATTACCTATGTAGTTTATATTCTAATGACAGAACCATATTTGTGAGTGATTAAATTTTAATTAACTCATTCCAAACTTGCCAGGGTGAAGAATAAAATATATTCAATTATAAAATAACAACTAAAAATGATATACCAATATTTTGTAATAAAATTAACTAACAATAATAGTTGCAATTATTACAGTTTTAGTATATCTTATCTACCTTATATTATTATTCATGAAATAAAATTTAGAATAATAAAATATTTAAAGTACAACCCGTGCAAGTTATTAAACCAATTTTAACACAAATTCTTCTTCAAATTCAAACCTACAATATAAACTCAGTATTATATTATGAACAGGACCTAACAGAAATAACTGATACCTAGTTTAAATATCTCATAATGTAGAAACTTTTATTCTTATTAATTTAAATACATAAATATATAACTAAGAATATGGACACTAGACGGTAATTATTATGATTTTTAAATGAATTTTTTTTTTAATTTATCATAATAAAAATTATTGGATAGTTCGATAATTATATAAATTTTTTTTAGATTCTGAACGAAGTGATGAATGTATTGATTTTACGATGATGTGTGTGTTTTATTTTTTTTTTTGTCTGTGTACTGCATAACTAGTCGAAATAATGCTCCAATTTCAAACTATGGGGGTGGTTTCCGATGTAAAAGTGAATATCCTTGGTGCATTATAGAGGTAAAAAGTAAACATTTTCCAACAGTTTTCAAACAAATCGACTTTTTTATATGGTTGTAATTCAAAAACTAATCACTGTAAATACTTAAAATGATGGTGATGATACTTCACCAAATGTTTATGTCAGTGTTATCTATATAGCTATCTATAATTTCAGTGGTCTATAAATAGCTCAAAAAAAGTCAAAATATTTTGAAAATTAAATCACGTAAAGAAAACGCCAATCTTAATAACTGGTAAAATTTTCAAGTATCTA
>VUJU01002253.1:12904-40005 GCA_009835225.1 Aphis craccivora | reverse complement strand
TAACCAAGTAATTTAGAGTATAAGGTGGTTGACTAGAATTATTTGAAGAAAAAAAATGTCATGGGAGGAGGGCATCTGCATCGACTTTAACATATATACTTCATGCATATTATTATTTCACGTTATAGCGCTCACTTTTTACACGGATGTACCTACTTTATTAAATTATCGCTGCGTGGCACGTACGTGTTCGGAAGTAAACGTCGTTCTGTTTTATCACCCGTTTGTTAGTCATTCCCGTAGTGTTATTTAAATTACATATTGATGAACGGCTAGCCGTATCATCGGAACTATACTGCTTGTAGGTATTTACCTCGGCGTTTCGACGAATATTATAAAGTGCAAGTACGTCTATATACCGGATTTGCGTATTGCAAATCAACATTACATTATGCCTAAATACCTAATCACCGTGTGTTTTCAGTGTAAATCGTCCTTTGAGCGAGAACATCTCTGTGTCTCAATTATTTAGAATTTAGATGATATACGCTAACGCAATCGGGTATTATTTGAGACCGCGTAGATTTTCGAATGCTCGAAAAAAATACCGATACAAATATGTAGCTAATTATTATAATCACAGCTTACAATTTTTGTAAACAGTTCATAACAAAGAAAAAAATGAAAAGTATTTCAATTTTGATTTCACTCTATTTTTCCGAAATAAAATGTTTAAAAAATAACTGGGCACTAAATAATGTTTTGTCTTGTTAATTTTTAACATTATTTAGTTAAATAATAATTTGATGTTACTTTTACAAATGTATCATGTATTTAATTTGCATTACTTTAAAATAATGATTATCTATATTCTATAAATATAATTTAAATTTTCAGTTCTCTGCGTCCAATGCAGGGTGTTTAATTATTCATAAGAAAATATTTTTAAAAAGAATAAAATAAGCAGATTAAACCCCACAATATACCATAACTATATTATTAAAACATAAAAATGTGCAAGGGTAATCAGGTAAATCATATTTACTCTGCATCACTTTTTCTGCAACACCTTATCCTGCGTTTCACTACAATATGATATGCGGTCTTTTGAGTTGAGTTTTGACCGAGACCGTGCGACCATGAATTACGACCGACAAATACAAATACACAATATCTGTACGCATTTTCGGTTTACATTTTCGTGGTCCATAATAAACGAAGCTTAATTTACAAGCCAGGCGCGCATCCGTAATCAGTTACGAATGGTGTAAAAAAAAATTTAATTTACATAATATTATAGTGTTATACGAAAGTTATCACGTTCGACTCGCGCCAAGCAGGAAATAACAATGGGTCACTACAATGCTTATATAATATAAAATAATATTATCATAAAACATGTTTTCCTTACTGTACAATATAATAACGGAGGATTCCTTTTAATTTGACGTACTACAGGTCGCAAGAAGAAGGACAAGGCCATGCAACAAGCCATGATGATGGCCGGCATGACGGCCGCCGCTGTAATGGGACCGATGGCGTTAAAAATCATCGCTTTAATCGCAGTCAAGGCACTGTTGCTGAGCAAAATCGCATTGGTGCTGTCCGGTATTATGGTGCTCAAGAAACTGTTCCAGCCGCAACAGGGAGGTGGTCACGAAACCGAGTCACCGTCCCATCATTACGGCCGGAGCATGCAACTCGAAGACGCGGCTCACCACTTGGCGTATTCTAGCCAAAAGCAATAATACCACAAAGACCGCCATGTGGTTTAATTTATTATTTATTTGTATCGTGTACCTGTCGGCACTAATAATATTATACTTTTGTAATGTTTTGTCTGTGAGACTATATTAAACTAAATGGTATTGTTTGACGTTCTCAAAATTGTTAAGCATTTATTAACTTTTTTCTCATCGCCTACCGCAGAAATAATAAATCTACTTTTAGAACCGATGGACAATGTTCACTGATTGTGTATGTTTATTTCAACCTTTCAAGTTTAGAAAGGTTATCACTTACCAATAAGGGCTCTTTCTCGTTATCAACTATAGTTGAAAATTTATGTTGTCTAATGAGATAAATTTACTACTTGTAAATTATAAACTAATAAATTATTAAACGTAGTTTCGTTCGATCATAGCCGTTTCTACGCGAAATAATGCGAGTAATGTATCATACACAGACCATTTTTTTTATATAAGTTAAAAATGTATGTTAAACCGAAATACGATCGAAAACTCTTATTATTGTTTTGAACGTAGATAAAATGAATCATTACACTTTGCACCGTTATTCGCAGTCTTACGGGCTCACGAAAGTTTAAAACACGATATATCATATCCCGCACGACTGTATGTATTAGCATTAAATATAATTTACATTTTTGTGGTCTCCCGTCTCCATAAACATTCGCTCTATCAGAGATATTCTAAGAAATTTAGCGCTCTAGTTCATACTAGTTTGTATTTTGTACCACTCCAAGGGTGCCCCCTCCGAAAACAAAACAACATTATATGCATAATATAAAAACGAGCAATAATATTAAATTTAATACATTTGTGGTATTAAACTTAACTGCTCATAAATATCGATACATTTATTTAAGATAAAACTTTTTATTTTTATCTATAGTATTTTGATACTAAAAATGAATTGACCAATTAACAATATTTTAAAATTAAGAACATTATTAGTGTTAATATTATTATAAACTCTGTAGGTACATATATTATTTCACATTATATCATAGTACATAATATTATTATATTAAAGTATGATATATTATTATAAGCATTTAAAAATTATAATTATTTCCATGCTCCTACCTTGCTTACAAACTGAAACATCGTAAAAGGTAAAACATAGATAATGTTTTTTACTTAAAGTTTGATAACAAGTTAATTTACTCTAAATATACTAATATTAAAAATCGTTATCGTAACTCGATTTCATAAAAATTTAAAACTCAAACGCTCAAAACATTTTTCCTATAATGAGGATACGAGTTTTCTCTATCTCTATAATAGCTATTTGAAAGACAACGTATGGAAAACTTATTGTTGAATTTTTTAACATTAGATATTAATATAAAAGCGTTATGAATTTTCCACTACAAAACTACCCATACTTGAAAATTTTCGCGATTTTGACATATTTCGTAAAAATTTGAACTTAAAACGTTTAAAAAAAAAAATGTGACTAACGATTTTTGATTTTGTTTAACTACTTAAAGAATGAACTTAATATGAGTGTTTTTAAATTGTTGACAACACTTGCAAATCTAAAAGTCTTAAGTGTCATCTGTATACCGTACCAAGCAGATTGTTGTGAATTTGAGATGTGTTTGAAAATAACAACCTTAACTAAACATATCTTTATTTGCACAAGTACTGGGAAAACATACCTACAATAAAACTAAAAATGCTGCCATACTGCATTAATGTACACCAAAAATTGCTTAATCTAAATCAGCGTTTCACAAACTGTGGTAAATTTAAAAAATATATATAGGTACTATATAAAATATTTTATAAAAATGAAAATTGTATTTTTATCAAGGAAGTCCATAATCATTTTTACTGACTCTAAGGGGTCCGAAAGAGAAAAATTTTGGGAAACGCTGATCTAAATGCTATAATGTTTATATTTTTTAATTAATAATTTTTATTAAATATTAAATGATACGTTTTTAAAAAATTGCTTTTTTTTTTTTTTTGAAAAGGCTCCACATTTATTACATAGTAGCATCAATATTTTTATGAACACCTCATTAAAAATAAAATACTTACTTTAAAAATAAGTTTTCTACTGCTTTAACAATAAATGATAAATTGTATAAAAATTAGAAAAACAATATTCCGTATGTCAAGAAATACCAAAAAGTAGGTATCAATGCCAAGGGGCCAATCCTAGTGAATTAATCAAGAAACTATAAAAAATTTTTATCTATTTACCTATAATAATAACATCACACTTATTCAAATATATTATTAAAGAAACGTTGATATTTTTTTTTTTTGTGAGAATGTATAAATGATTTTAAAATTATGATAAATTATTAATCTCGATTATATTTAGCTGTAAAAATAATATAATAAATTCTATTAAAGTATTAAATAGAATAAGTAATTGTATAACTTGTAAACCACTCTCTAATGAGCGACTAAAACCAACACTATTTAGATTCTGAACGTAGATATGATGTTTTTTATGTATAATTATCATTTTTTTTAAGTATATACGGTGAAGTTTGTAAAAAATATTTATATTAGTTTCAAGCTATTTATTCTTTAAAATTTTTTTATTTCTAAACTACATTTGATATTCTATTTAATGATTAGGTAATGTCAAATCAACTTAAATTTTTTTCTTTGTAATTGAGTTTGAAAATGTAATAAAAAGTAATACTGTTACTAGTTATACTAATTTTAAGGGGTAAATGTAATGAAATAGGCAATATATTAAAGTATGAAGATGCAGTTCATTCCAGTTCCGATGTTGAGGCACCACGCCATGCGATGTTGCGGGTTGTCATACACCAGAAAATATAGTGTATATTCTATACAATAGACTTACATTTAAAAATATATATGTATATATTTTTTGAGTCATTTATAGACAACTGAATTTTTCGATTTTTCTAAGCATTTCTTTTGTTTGAAGTGTCGATAAAAAAAATTTGGGTGTCCAAAAAAACTTGAAAATTTTATACAATAGTTTTTATAAATTATTCTTATTGTAGTTAAAAAGATAATCAAAATTGTTAGTCACAATTTTTTTTATAAGCGTTTAAAGTTCGAATATTGATCAAATTCGTTAAAATCATGAATATTTGCAAATTATTTTGTAGCTAAAAATCTATAAAAAATGTTGTATAAGTAGCTATACGAAATGAAAATAAAATACAAGATTTTCCATAATTTTGGCTTATCATAATTTTAAAATAAGTTGAGAGTTGGCCAATTAAAAAAAAATTAACACTTCAAATACTTTTAGAGAAAACCTCATAGAAGCCTCATTATAGGAAAAAATGTTATAAGCGTTTGTATTTTAATATTTTACGAAATAGCGTTACGATAACGATTTATCCTCAAACGATTTTCAATAGTTGTTATTAAACCTCTATTATAATACACCAAGGATATTCACTTTTCCATCAAAAACCACCCCCGACGTTTGAAATTGAAGCATTATTTCGACATGTTATGTTGTACACAGACAAAAAAATAAAAATAAAACTCACATCAATGTAAAATTAATACATTCATCACTTCGTGCAAGATCAAAATCATGTAGGTATTCTAATTTCTATAAATATCATAGAACAGTCAAAATATTTTGAAAATTATACCATGTACATAAAATTATTGTGTAAATAATTGGAGAAAATTTTAAATTTTAAATTTTTTTGCTATTAAAAAATTAATTGTAGATACTTGGAACATTTTACTATTACTTTAACTATCATTTTCTATTGGAAATTGAACATTTAGAATATCTATTTATAGGTATTTTAAATTTTGAAATAATAACAATAATTTTAGTTTTTTTTTTTAATATTGATAAAAGTTTTTAAGTCCTTTCAAAAATTTAAAACTTAATACAGATTCTACGTAAAATTAAAAAAGTTATAGGCGTGGATTATTTTATAAATGTAAGAAGTTAAAATGTGAAGAAGCGAAAATCTAAAAGTTGAATTTAATTTGAATAGTGAACGACCAAAAATGATTTTACTAACTTTTAAATTATAAGTATTCGAGTCTCCAAATTTACTTTTAAAACTGATAATATAAAAGCACTTATAAACTCGGTAACACCTAACAGCATTGTCTCGGGCAACTATAATAAGCTGATCCACTCGTAACTGTTTTTCAAATTTGACGATTTATCATCACTTTCAAATTTAAAATAATTGGCGTTACCTTTGCCCCGGGCTTGTTAAGAATGCTCACGTCAGTACCCCACGCAATTATTTATATACGCGAAGAACGTAATTGCGATTAGATCTACACCCGCGAGCAGTATACCTATACACTCGTATCTGCAGTAATGCTTATTTTCCTCTAGCAAAACGCGCGGGTATCGTAAAAAAAAAAACAAAACAAAAAAACCCGAAATAAAACACGTAACGCATTTTTTTCTATATATACCTACCTATATATTGTATATATACCTAATATGACGCGATATGAACCTAACAGCAACAACGTTGAGTAATAAAGCTTACTGAGCTACAACAGTACAACATAGTACGATGTCCGCTCGAAAACACTGGAAATTAGAAACAAAAAAAGCGATTAAAAAAAAACGCTCAGACGGAGATAGGTATAGGCAATAATATTATCATTATTCACCGACAAAACGAGCGTAGCGCGTCAAATGGATCACATTAGAACGATATAAGTACTAATAATAATAATAATATATACGCGTTAATATATGGCACAGTATCGTGTGAGTGCGCTGGAAAAACGACCGCCGCAGCAGCCGAAGACGAAAGAGTCACTGCCGCCGCCTCCGGTGAAACTCGCCCGCCCACTATTATATTTTCACGGTGTTCCGGTCCCGACCGCGTTCGTACGATATATAAGCTGCCGGCGACCGCTTCCGTTCCATCACATCCTCACGACGCCGACCACGGCCAACACTATAAACACTAAACACAGTAAAAACACAACACAATCTTCGTCGTCATGTACGTGTTTGCGCTTTCGTTCGTCTGCGTCGCCTCGACCGCGGCCATCGCCGCCGCCACTGCCGTCGCGCCGCCACAGCAAGAGGACGGCGGCCCGACCGGATTCGGCACGGTCCTGTGGTCCGTGCTGGACGACTGTTTCTCCGGCGACGCGGCCGGCGCGGCCACGGTGTGCCTCAAGTCCAAAGCGCTGACGGCGCTGGACAGGGCCCTCGGCAAGCCCGCCTTGACCGTCGTGGACGGAGTGACGCTGACCGCCCGGGCCGGCAAGTCTCTGCAGGCCGTCGACCCGCAAGCCGACCGGGCCGACCGCGCAGCCCTGGACGCTGCCCCGGACGCCGACAGCAAGAGCGCCCTGCTGGACGACATGCTGGCCAGCCGCATGGACAGGCTCATGTCGACCAGGACCATCGTGTTGGACGGAGTCGCCGGTCAAGAAGGTGAGCGTCGTCGTAACATCGCGTGTATTATTATAATATTCTTAACCGTGCCCACCTGCTCGTATCGCTGCGATATTATAACGTTATATGCTGCTGGTTGACCCGCGCCGCCGTTTTGGCGATGATATTTTGGCCACAGCGATCGCGGAGCTCCTCCCCGCCCCGGGTCATTTCGAAAATTATATTTTTATATTTTGTATCGACGAAATTTTCGCTATAAATATTTTTGCAATCGCGGTTGTCTAAGACTGCATGATATTAATACAAGGTCCACCAAAAAGACGTGTTTAATTGTTTTTATATATTATTGAGATAATGTATTTGCCCGATACCTACAAATTTATTTAACGCTCGTTATACAAAAACCGTTATTTATAAATAATGACTTTGACTTTGGATTCAATAATGCGGTTATATAATATACAACTAAAAATATCGTTTTGTATTCGTTTCGTGTGTACCTATACTGTACAGTATTTTTGTTTCACATAAATTACCATGCGATACGTAAAGGTTAGTGGGATTAAAGTCGGAAAAAATGCATCCCATTCGAAGTTTGCCGAGACAATGGGACGCGATTAAAAAAAATAAGACTTTACCGTTTTTTTAACTGGTCATCCTAATTTTGTAGGTGTAAAAGATCACTGCATATGAATTTTTACCCATTAAACGGAATTTTATTGTTGTTAATTTTTTGATTTAGAATGCAATATGAATACCTATGTATATGTTTTCACAAACCGTTTAAAGTTTAGACGATAAGGGAATCCATTTACAAAATAGTACTAAATATTATAGAATTTTAGAACTTCACGCCGTTCTTTCAATTAAAACAATCACTGGATTATAGTTAACAATTTAAAAATATTCATAAATCGCTTTAAAATATTAAAATTAAAAAAAAAACTAAAATTCAAACTTGTATGTTTGTATAACGGAGACAACTGCATAAGATTTGACAAGTCATATCCCATTATACGTCTCAAAAACGAAAAATAAGTACTCTATAATTTTCTTTTTTTTTTCAATATTTCATGTTAAGGTTCAAACAAATAATAACGGTTAAACGCTCATCATCATAGCCATAGTGTATACTAATCTTAAACATTAGAAACATATTTAGATAAATAATTGTTGATGATTACTAACAAATATTTGTTATACTATTTGATGATACTGTTCAAAACTCTCTAACCTTACGTCCTTACTGCCTTATTATTGCTTATATATTTGTATTAAAATAAAAATACATAAGTTATAAAGAGTATGAAGTATAATTTAGTTGTTTAAATTAAAAATGATAACACATCCATGATATTCGTTAACTTAAAATTGGTAAAACGAAAAATTAAAATTGCACGAATGTATTCTTGTTACCAAGAATATTCTTTAGAAAAAACTCTAATCTCGAATCACTAGTTCCATCACGGAAAAATAACCTTTCAACTATAATCTCAGGCATCGCATCGCGTATGTGCAGATTTTAGACCATAATAAGGATTGTCGGTTATATTTTACGTTTCGCTCTGTATCGCACGCTCGTACTATAGAACATCACCTAAAGATGCAGAGGGTTCGCTGTGTCACGGTACATGAAATTGCTCATCTAACAATCGTTGTCTAAAGAAAGTTTCTGAAAATTTTTGATTTGGTTGAGTTTTAAACACGCTCCCACACATAATTATTTTTAGATTAAAAAAAAAAAAAGATTTAAGTATAAAGTATTCATAAACACATGGTTTCATTATTATACATAAATAGGTTAATTGCTATATTACTTCGAATTAAACATTTTAGATTGTTCTAACCACTTTATAAGATAAATATTAAATAGGTGCTTCTAATATATTATTTAATATACCATGTTGTGTCAAATTCAAATTCATAACCTAAATCTGACATCGTTCTATCAGTTCGAGTGTAAAACTATTTAAACATTTACAAAAACAAAAGTTTCAACTATTGTGAAGTATTGAGTTAAAAAACTGTAAGGTACCTATATTTTATAAAGTATAATTTAAAATTCCGATTTTGGAATCACAGGTCGATAAGTGACCAGCTAGCTGTATTACAATATGAAAATTTATAATACCTATACTTACAGTCGTAAAAAAAATATATTAATCACTAAAATTTTTATTTATTGAACAATATAGGAATCATGCATTAGAATACGTCCTATACGCGAGTGTTATTCCGTCTCTTATAAAGTTACTAACGTACAACATAGAAAATATGTGCACTCAATAGTGACTTAAACGAATTATTGGGATGCATTCAGGCTATATGTCAAAATTATAATTTTTTGTTTTGGAACTGAACATTTCTCAATTGACATATTAATTGTGATAATTCCTTAAAGTTACTATTCCTGTTATAGCGGGGAATGTGGATTAGGTTTCCCGTGTACCGATGTACCTATTTCAATTGAAAACAATATTAATTAGTAATTACTAATTAGTATTTAATATCGGTGACACACTGCTACTCGAATACGCACCATGGAATATATAATGAATAATTTTCTATTTCAATTTTACAGAATCTTTATTGACAACAGAATTAAATTGTAAGTTGGTTAAAAAAAATGTCATAATAAGTCATAAGACCACACGATACGCGCACTACTTAAAAAAATTAACACGTGACATAATAAATATTATTAGTCATTTTTTTTATAATAAATATATTTTTCTTAAAACATAGGTATAAGATAACTGATAAAATTGATAATATTGACAAATACAAAACCTAATGGGTCCCAATTTTCTACTACAAAATTGTAATTCGTAGTTTTTATTTGTAGGTAAACAATATATTAAATTATTAATTTATTTACTGTATTTTATGTATCATAAAAAACAATGTTTAACCTACAACAATTTAATATTTTTGTCAGTCCCGAGTCTGTAGTATTAGAAGAAAAATTGTTAAAAGTACATCTATGTTACATGGGCCCCGATTGTGTTGCATTATTTAAAATATTCAGGTAAATAAATGTAAAAATAGTGTAATCGTGTTAAATCCCTTAACATACAACGCATGGTATAATTATGAATTTCATAAAATGTTTATAACATAACATATATGACATGGTATATTACTATATTAGGGACTTTCTAACGTCAAACTATGTTTTCTCATAAAGATAATAATAATATGTGTGATTAAGCATAAGTCATACTACAGCATAAGTACGTCATATTGTGAAGTAGCCATGACGTGTTATTAATTGTGCGAATTTCGGCGAAAAATCAGATTGTACTACCTTTAGATTTTCCAAAACATTTCTCCAAATTTCCCCGTAGGTATATTAAATTATAATACCACTTAAAAATGTTGAATTGATATAATTACAACTTACTACTAAGAGTTATAGTACTCTCGTGTGCTGTTGGAAAGGTTCTAATTTTACTATAATTTGTTGGAAACCGATTTATGAAAATGGAAATAATATAAGAACGTTTAATAAATACTAATCTGTATATAATTTTTTAAAAAAATACAATTTTAAATATCTAATTCCAACTAAATAACTTATCATTTATCACTTTTGAAACAGTGCTCGCAGTGTGATCTACGATGATACTATCTTCGTGAATTACGATCGCATTGTTTTTGATACAAAATACAGGTATGGACTTCTTAAATCATAATACTTCCATAGTATGTGAATCTTGGAAAAACTAGTTTAAATACGGATAAAAGCATGAGCTATAATACCATATTATACGAGTATAGGTATCTAAACAGTTAATATAATAATAATATTAGGTTCACAATTTGGGCCATTTTATTATTATCAAGTATTGATCAAAAATAAACGCATCATAAATGTCATTACAATGAAAATAATATTATATAAATATCAAAACTTTCTTATTGAGTTATAGTTATAGTTATAATTATAATTAAAACCTTATGGACAAGGCCACAAAGGACGCCACATTCTCCATCATTCTCGTGTTAAATACCTCCGTAATTCGCACGCCAAATTTTAATCAGTTGTTTTTTCATTATTGAGAATATTTCTGAGGTTTAAGGGAATTAAACACTAAAATCCGCGTGTTTCCTTATCGTACTATTCAAAAAGCTATAGGTATGCCAACGAATCATCCTCTAGCAATTATTATTATAGGTAATATTTTCAATCGCAAATTTAACATTTCGAACGGATGCCGTGATCGAGATTATATACGAACGATGACGTCGAATTAAATGAAAATAATACTTTTTTTGCAGAGAGTTCAATTGAAGACATGAAATTGCGCGTTGCTCTGAAATTTTTTTCACACACTATAAAAAATACATTTTGGTCCTAAGCTCGTTATTGTCGTCGATATAATAATAATACAATACATTATTACTATTAGACGTGTATTAATCGTTACGGTTTGCGTGCTGCAGGTCGTGGCAAGAAGAAGGACAAGGCCATACAACAGGCCATGATGATGGCCGGTATGATGGCCGCCGGCGTCATGGGCCCGATGGCGTTGAAGATCATCGCCCTGATGGCCGGCAAGGCGCTGTTGGTGAGCAAAATCGCGCTGGTCCTGTCCGGCATCATAGCGCTCAAGAAACTGTTCCAGCCGCAGCAGTCGAGCGGCGGCGGACACGAGCACGTCGTCGAGTCGGCTCCGTCCGGCCACCATTACGGCCGCAGCATCGACGCCCACCGCGCGGCCTACTCGGGCCAAATCAACAAATAGCCGACAACGTCATATGGCATCGTAAAATATACGCGTTGACAATATCGCGGTTTTGGGTATCCGCTCCTGACGCGATATACTGGCCAATGACGTATTGATTATTATTATTTATCATCGTCGTACGTGGTCGCCGCGACTAATTTATTTTATTTTATTTATTTATTCATCTATTTATCGACATAAATCAAGCCTCCGATGTGTTCGTCTCGCGCATTTCCAATACCGTCGTATACGTTTAACTGTCATCATCAGTGTATCGAAACTTACGACAACGAATTGTCTATAATATTGTAATATCGTGTGCCTGAGAGAACGATAAGCTTTTATATGTATATTTTTTTTTTTTTAATATTTTTAGAAAACTGGTTAATATTTATTGATATTTATTTTGATTGTGTTTTAAATGTGATTTATATTTATATTATTTTATTTTATATTTATTATAATATGTTTTATTAGTTAACAAAAAAATAAACATAAATCTGAATTCAAAAGCTGACAGTGACTTCTTATTGTCGTTATGTACAATATTTATAATATACAAAAAAATAGGTACCTATATATACATCAAAGAAACGATTTTACTCTTTTAAGAATACGTTTGTTTTTACTGTGTCCGTAATAAAATACGATTTTATACAAGTGACAAAATGAGATTCTTAATTTTGGAAAACAGAAGTTCGTGTCCCTGAAGAACACTTTAAGTTCCTAGAAAAAAATCTCAAGAATGAAAAAATAAATAGTCTTAAAGTATAGGTGTCTATTTAAAAAAATTCAGAATTTGAAAAACTTAATTATTAAAAAAAAAAATTGTGGTGAGCAAGCTTGGTGAATCACACTATAATATTATATCGTTATTGATGTTTTGCTAAAAAAGTTAAATTTTATATTTTGAAGAAAAAAATACACTGTTGAACATAATTATATTATCAATAGGTACTATAGTATACTACCTATACATTAGGCACTTATCATACTAGGTACTTCAAATAACTTAATAATATTAAGCATATTATACTGCTTCTACATATTGTAGAGAAAAAACTTGGATGACAAACCAATGGTAAAAATGTATAAACAGTTAAAATTACATTTTTTAAAAATTTAAAAGGATTTATATTTCATTAATTTTGAAAGCATTAAGTAAACGATTTAAACATTTTAAACATTTCACAAGTTTTTGTTTAGTGATTGTATTTGATTGAATTCGCTAATACGCAGTTAATAGTTAAAAATTTATTAATAATGAACCAGGTATATGCAACAAATTCTATCTTCTAAGACAGCTGGGATCACCAACCTTTTCAAACAAGTGATCGACATCTAGGAGATTTTGAGAAGAAAATTTGTTTGATAAAAACATAATGGTCTTCATAATCTAATATTATACGACTAACACGATTAAATCACGGACAAACCTGTTCATCGGTCCATAAAATACGTTTATTGTAAAAATATTTAATTAAAAAACTTTTACCTTCATATTTTAAAGTTAATTTCAATAAATGAGCAATTATTATTTATTACGTTTTTGAATATTTTTATATTTTTTTTTTTATTTTTAAAAATAGACTGCTCTTGGTCCAGGTTCAGTTTATCTAGTAACTTGTAAACTGGAATTTGCCGGAAACTTAAAAACTAAATCTGTATGTTTAGTTCGATAATGCCTCTCTAAGTTTTCACTTTTGAAAATTGAAAGAGTATCTCGGCATAACAAATATACGCACACTTTCATTACTGATTAAAATGATAAGTTTTACACTTTTTATTTGCATTCGTTTTATTAGTGTATAAATATAAAATTCCAAATAAATTTGGAACGTAAAAATGAAAATAAACGGAAAACGGAACACATTATAATACACGTTGCATGTAACAGTCGAGTACTCGAGATATAACTTATAACTGACAATAATAAATTATTCCGATTATCGCGAATCCCGGTAATGATAAATTCTTAGAATAGAATATAGCAATCTTTATAAAATTCAATTTTTGTTATGCAATCGACCGATAATGGTAAAATATAATTTTAAATTTTAATTATAATCAACAATTTTAGTAAATTCTGTTACACAATATTTTTAGTTAATATAATGTGATAGTCAGTTTATATTTTTCTCAAAATAAACTTATACTTGATTTAGTTGTAGATAGTGACAAAATGAAAAATATAAGAATCCACTTCCGAGCAACCTTAGAAAAGAGGAATACAGACCAATATTAGTTTTAAAAATATAAATCGAGATACTGGAAGTATGTTTAAATTTCTTTCGCTTATTAAGCTAAATATATGAACATTTTTGCTCCAGCACCTTTAAAGCGAATTATCAGATTAGAATTTATTGTTTTACACTTAACGATACACTCGTTTTTAAAAGGGTTTTAATAGGCAATTTTAAAGACAAATTGAGACATTATTTTTCTTTAATATGAAAAATTTACAATTTGTCTAGTGAAGCATAATAAGCAACTATGGTGGCATAATAATACATACAAATATGTACATGAATTGTATTAAAAAAGAGGCCATCCAGTGATGGAACCCACCTGCAATGTGATTGTAATCTTTAGGTCTAATTTGAATAAGTCTAAATATATTTATACCTATGTATAAACTGTTGACCCCCCCTAAAAAAAATTTGAAAATACTCCACTGTACATAGTTCTTCAAAGTAGTGCAGTATTGGGAAGTTATCGAGTGTAAATGTGTTATAACTCATTAGTATAATAGTAATATTAGTCCAATTAATTATAATTAAATGACAATAATATTGACAATAAGATTAAGATACAGCAAGTAGTAACAGATAAAAATATTATCACTATTCTCCGCTACACGCTACACGGGTCGATGATATACTATTATAGTTACTGGACTTAACACATTTCTGATGGTGCTAATTAGTACCTACTAATGAATAACACCTAAAAACTTTCTAAAACCAACCAAATTTGAGCATATAAATAACCTACAAATCAACGAAAGTTAAAAATATTAAAATGAAAAAATGGTTTTATTAATTTATGCGATTAATAATATAGGTTGCCATTTTAAAGTCAAAAGTTGATAGTTTTTTTACTATTAAATATAAGAGTGAAAAAAAGTAAAATTGTGTACAGTTTTATAGTTTTATACACACATGTGTTGTTTGATTAAAAAATCCCCATGTATGCAATTCAGTTTTCAAAATATTTTGGTTTTTTTTTTTAAGTTAATTATAGACAACTGAAATTTTTGATTTTTCCAAGTAATTTTTTTTTTAAATTGTCGATAAGAAAAATTTTGAATGCCCAAAACTTTAAAATTTTATACAAGGTTTCTTTTAGGTCGTTCTTATTATAGTGAAATAAAATCAAAAATCGTAAGTCACAATTTTTTTTATAAGCGTTTAAAGTTCAAATTTTTACGAAATATGTCAAAATTGCGAAAATTTTCAAGTAATTTTTTAGTTGAAAATTCAAAACAATTTTGTATATTTTGTATCTAATGTTAAAAAATTCAACACTACGTTTGCCTTCAAATAGCTATAGAGAAAACTCGAAGCCTAATTATAGAGAAAATGTTATGAGCGCTTGAATTTTAAATTTTTACGAAATCGCGTAACGACAATTAAAATTTATCCTCAAACGATTTTCATATTCGATTTTGGTTATTATTTGGCATTTGATTGGCATTTTCTTTACATGATTTAATTTTCATAATATTTCGCTTATATTAATGCTATTTATAGGCATTTGAATGAAATGTTCGTTTTTGTTTAGTTTTTTTTTTTATATAAATACCGATAATATTTTTTTGGCTGAATGGTCAAAATACTTGACAATTTAATACAAAGTTCCTCATAAATAAATTAGTCTTATAGTAGGTAGTTCAAAAATTATAAGAATTATTTTAATTATTTTTTTGTCATTGGGTAAAAATATTCGGGAGAACTCTGAATATTATATGTAACAGGTATGTTTATTGACCATGAAGTGATCGCGATTCGCGATAGTCTTCGGACGAGTATCTACAACTGCCTCCGCCGCCGCCGACGACGACGACACAGAAACAAAACGAATGTTCATGTGCTCCTGGTACTCCGGGACCCAATTTTGTCCGAAACCTCGGTAATCAGTCGAGCGTCGGAACCATGACATTTCTACGCATGCGCGAGTACCATATTGAAATCTCTTATCGTTTTATTACTATCATAGAATTGATATTCATTTGATATGCAAAACATGTAGTCATAGAACAATACAGTTGCCTATACATTACCCCTTAAAATAACTAAAATCACAACGAATAATCATAATAATAATAATAAATTTTTATTTTACTGAAATGGAACGTTTTATCGTAAATATTATTATATAAAAATTGGATAAAAGTAGGAAAACGCTCTGTTGTACATCAAGTGCATAATATAATATTATAGTAAATAATATTATTGTGTTAAATTTGAAATCAACGACAAATCATTGCACACGAAAAATGTCTTTGAAATTGAAACCACTTTACGTTTAACCAGTTCACCTTTTCCCCGTTACGACTCTCATTTTTATTTTGTACTATTTCTTTTATTGAATTTTTTTAATCATAAAATTGATGATATAATAAATGATTTATAGTATATGGCTTTGGTCTTTTCCTGCTGTTATAATATTATTATGCTGTTCCTAAAAACTGTTATTTTTAGTACTAAAAACGGTTGTATTTAATATATTATATAATAAATCATAAATAGGTATAGACAGAGCCGTGCCGTAGGGGGGGGGGGACTAAGGGGCATGCGCCCCGGGCGTTTGGTTTAGGAGCGCCAAAAAAATTTTTTAGGATATTAAGGGGCTAATATTTTTAATTTTGCCCCGGGCACTAAATCTTAACGGCACGGCTCTGGGTAGGTATAGAAAAATTTTAATGATTAAAAATATATTAATATATTACAAATATAAACATTGACATACCTATTTTTTTTTTAATTTTAAATTTAAATTAATACTAAATTATAAAAAATCATAAACATGTATTAGCCCATAATAATTTCGAAAGAAAGTGTACTATCCTACAAAAAATAGTACTTCTAGTCATCATACCTATATTGTCTCTGAAATCATCTAATATTCTTCTTATTTTCACGCCTTGTGATAATTTAGCTGCTATTTCGTGTTTTTTTGTAATTGATAAACTCATGTGTTGGAGTTCATTTTCTTGGTGGCCATAGTGATATTAATAAAAGATAATACTACAACTACTTTCATTTGAATATTCAAATAATATGATTTGACTTGTACAGTTGATATTAATTTAAGATACTTAACATTTTAAGCAATACATATTTAATAATTTTTAAATCTGAACCATTTAGTTGTTAATTAACTATTTCAAATTATTTGTTGATAAAGTTCAGAACAGTATTATACTATTGTTTTTAAATAGGTAATAATTGATTTATTTTGCTAGCAGCACTATGTTAGAAATTTCTTAAGAAAAAAAAGGAAGTAATGAAACATCCAAACTCGAGATTATTGATTTTGGTATTGACTATATTATAGACATGGTGCAATGTCCATTAGATCCAAACCACAAACTTCGATGTCATAAATTGCCATAACATCTTGTGCAAAAAGATGTTTCCAGATAAAATACACTGTCCTTATGAACATTATTATTATTTAGAAAAACATGAAATGGCTAAACATTTACAAATATGCCCTCACAAACCAAGGTCATTTTAAAGTGAAGAAATGGAACCGCACATAGTGCAAGCTCGACGTGCTAGAAATAAGAACATCGTTTACAAATATGATGTTAACAATTTTAAAATTGATGAACCCTATTGGGATTAATCATATTTATTTATTTTTTGTCACCATTAAAAATTGTTGCATATTATATTATAACCTAAAGATATTTTTACTGTTCTAAGGGAGAAACATAAGTTATAATGTTATTAATATATATTTTTTTTTATAACTATATATGTAAATTGAGGGATCAAACAGTTTTTTAAATTTTATTTAATCATTACACTTTGTATGCTAAATATAAAACATGAGAATTCAATAAGTACCATATTTTTTACCTTATAGTGTTATTGTATCAACAATTATAGGTGATTCCTAAATAAATTGTAATAAAATTATAAGAAAAGTATTAATTTTTGTATAAAACAGTGTTTTTATTTTTATTTTATTAGTTAATCTAATATTATATAGATTAGAAAATTAATCGTATTATATTATTTTGTGTACATTACAAAAAGAATGATTTTGTCAATCAAAAAAACATGACCTTATTATAACTATTATTATATTATACATTGACGTTAGACAGCCATTTCTATAAATTAGAATGTATAGTTATTTTGTTTTAATATTAATAATAATACAAGTACAATTATCACAGTTATTAAAAATGAAAATATATTTAGTTCAGATTGCATTAAATTAAATATCATATAAAAAATTCACACTTTTGGGAATCATCATACATCCAATATTCAAACTGAATATATATTATAAACTATATTATGCACCGTATTATGAATGACATTATATTATTACTACTTTAATTTAATAATAAAATAATAAATCATTATAGTTCAGTACTAATATTAAGATAAATTATAAACAATGTAAGACGTTACCTATTCATAATACCAAAAGTTTAACGATGGTTAATGAATGTGTTAATATAAAATATGTTCGTCTATAAGTTTATAAAAATACAATTTGTTTTATGAACAAATCATATTATAAATAATTCTAAAGCAAAACAAACATTATTTGAATGATTAAATCTGGATTCCAAAACAACGACCGTTTGTGCCGATTATTTATAGTCTATTCAAAATAATATTTTGATCCTGTATTAATATTAGTCTCATCAAGGCTATGATTTAATTTGCACTTCTTTTTAGCTGCGGTTTCAAAAATGTGGTATTCAAGTTTTTCAAATTTATAGATCAGTTTATAAAATTGTAAGTTTTATCTTACATAAAAGAAAAAAGAAGGGGATTTTTCATTTTTTATCATCTTATTAAAGCTCTATAGTCTATACACTTTTTGATTTTTTTTTTTTTTAAATACCTACTTGAAATTGTTTTTTTATGTTTTATTTTTTAAATTTCAATAAATTATAGAACATAAAACCAGTGTATTAAATATTTTGTTTATTTTGGGGAGGGACATTTTTTTATTTTTAGCAAAAAATGTAAGTTGTTTTATTTGGTCATCATTTTTTATATTAAATTTAAAAAAAACAGCTTTGCTTATCATCAACCTAACCGTTCTAATATAATTAATTAGACAAGTAAAGTTAAATAATATATAATAATTAATAACTACCTAATAAGTTGTATAATTATTATTATTATGAAACTATGTAATGTTATCTATTATTAATATTATTATATTAATATACCTAAATGATTCAAGTATTTATAGATTTTCAAAACACCGTGTTACGACTTGTTGTAGGTACTTCGAAAGCGTATACTACCATCGTTTGATGATATCGGAGGTGTATCAGGAAATTTTCAATGATAAATGTAAGTCCGGTGTTGAAGTGTATGTAATGTTTAAACGAAATATTAACGACGGACATGCTACGACTCTACGTCATATCTCTATAAGATATTATAACCTACACAATTTAGAATATTTTTGTGATTATATTAATAACCAAGTCAAATCGTCTCGAAACAGAGGAGATTCTCAAGCCCCGCACAAACTCTCGACCGCTCATATGGAACGAGGCGGGCCGGGGCGGGAAATTAACGAGTATAGTAAAAAAAAAAACACACAAACATATTGTTCTTTGATAGAAGGCTTCAAACGGTTATTGTTTTGAACGCGGCAATAATAATTATGCAGACGATTTGTGTTATTGCGTATACAATATTATAATATGCTTAATAATAATAATAATAATAATAATAATTATATAATATGAATATAAAATAAAAATATAATATAATATAAATCACGAAAAAAAAAAATAAAAGAAAAGTTAATAAGGTTAGAGCGGTTAGTTGCGGTGTGACGGCGGGCGGACGGGCTGGGACGAGCTATAGTTGGCTCGCGTTCAGACGTCCATAATCGCGGCGCGCGCGACGGCCACCAACAGCAAGGCCACCGTGGCCACCAGAGACACCCGAGTGCGGCCGGCGGCGTTTGTCTCCAGCAACGTGTACTTGAGCTCCTCGCGGATTTCCTCGGTGTCCACGCGCATGTGGTCGGTTCCGTCGGCGTTCCGAGCGCCGCCCTTGGGCCTCGCGTCCAGCGAGTTCGAGTTGGTCTGGTTCCGGTCGTCCGCGGTCGTGTCGATTTCCAATTTCACTGCGAAAAGTTTTTTTTTTATCGTTATTATATTATTGTGATCTGAAAATCGTTTTGGTGGGTAATATACTGTTTATTTCAATAGTAGACGATAATAATAATATTATGCACACCAAAGCCGCCGTGGTTTGTACCGACACATTTTTTTATGAATATTGCGATTTGCACCAAAATATTCAATTAATAGATTCGATAGCGAGTATTCTCTGCAGTATTATAATATTATTTGTATTATTATGTTGAGTTACGGAGAAGCACTCGATGTACAACAGAGCGTTTTCCTACTTTTATCCATTTTTTATAAAATAATATTTACGATAAAATGTTCCATTTCAGTGTAATAACCATTTTTTATTACTATTATGATTATTCGCTGTGATCGTAACTAATTGGGGTGGAGTTTTTAGTTGTTTAAAAGTTTAAAACTCTTACAAATGCGTTATTTTAAGGGGTAATGTATAGGCAACTCTATTGTTCTAAGACTACATGTTTTTCATATCAAATGAATATCAATTCTATGATAGTAATAAAACGATAAGAGATTTTAATATGGTGCTCGCGCATGCGTAGAAATGTCATGGTTCCGACGCTCGACTGATTACCGAGGTTTCGGACAAAATTGGGTCCCCGAGTACCAGGAGCTCATGAACAAGTCGTTATGTTCTGTGTCGTCGTCGGCGGCGGCGGCGGCGGCGGCGGCAGCGAAGGAGGCAGTAACTCTACAACTGTTGTAGATGCTCGTCCGAAGACTACCGCGATCACTTCATGGTCAATATACATTATACATACCTGTTACATATATTCAGAGTTCTCCCGAATATTTTTACCCAATGACAAAAAAATGATTAAAATAATTCTTATTATTGTATTATTTATACAAAATGTTTTATGAATTATGGGTACCTACAAAATAATTTGCAAATATTCAGGAATTTTACGAATTTTTGTCAATATTTTAACTTAAAATGCTAATCAAAAAAAATTGTGCCTATGTATTCTTATAATATTTTAATCACTATAAGAATAATTTATGAGGAACTTTGTATTAAATTTTCAAGTATTTTGATTGGGCCAAAAAAATGTTATCGACACTTTTGTTTTTCTCGATTTTTTTGAAAACTGTTGGAAAATATTTACATTTGACCTCTACAATGCACCAACGTTGTTACTTTTCCATCGGAAACCACCCCCAAAGTTTATAATTGGAGCATTATTTCGACTATTTATGCTGTACAGACATAAAAAAAAAAAAAAACAAAAAAAAAAACACACATCATTGTAAAATCGATACATTCATCACTTCGTTCAGAATCTAAGACGAATATTTCCTGTAAATTTCGAACAATAGCCTGGCTATTGAAAGCGAACCATTTTTAAGAGGTTATATTTAGGCAATATTCGATATACTTTGTGAGTTAAGTGTAACTGTGTGTGTTGTGACTGATCATTAGTGTGCGTGAGTTCCCCGAACACTTTATGTAATTAAAGATAGACTACGGGCTAAGATTCTTGGAAATCACTAACGTAAATACTCGCAGTCACACGTCATACAATTTTGCGATAAAAAAAATGTTAACATGAAAATCCCAAAAAGTGAAAGAAAAATTCACCCAGTACCAAAAGTCCGATTTTAATTTTAAAAACATATTTGAATTCCTATTATTCTCTTTTCTAGATTTTGTAGGAAATGGATTTTCGATTTTTTTGTGTAGTTTAATTACTATAGTAACAAATTAATTATATTTATATATTTTTTTTTCAAAATTCACTTTAATTTTGTATTACTAAGAAAAAAAAAATTAAAATCCATTTCCTACAAAACGTAGAAAAGAGAATAAGAAATTTAAATATGTTTTCAAAATTAAAATCGGACTTTTTACTGGGTAAATTTTTCTTTCGCTTATTGGTCTAGATTCACAAAAAATGACGATAAAACGACCCGCTTTCAACAGCTTTAAATAATATTTAGGTGTACTAACCGTGTCACACTCCCTATTTAGCGAATTAGCTATAGTTAAACAGAAACTGATAACATAATTTATATTTATTATGGTTCTTATATTGTATGGTATAATAGCCATGAATTACATTAATATTTATGTTTTGTCATTTGAACTTAAAGCATGGTCAAAAAGATTTCTTTCTGATTATTATATTTATTATCACCGTAAAATCAAATTATTTATTTTTTATAATCTCAGCAGTATAAAAAAATTATAATATTTTATTTATTTAATAACCTAACCTAACCCTAACCAAATGTGCCAATAAATGTTAAATATTAATTGCTATAAAATAATGTATTATTGATTAATAAAATGTTTTAAAATTTGTACAATGTTATTTGATAATAAAATATTCACTCGACTTTTCTGCTATGAATACTATATAGTGCTGCTAATGAACATAAATACGTTGTTTTTACCTTTTTCTCGGGCCATTTCACTCTTGTAATCCACTTTGATAAAAGTGGTCATGGACACTTCAAACACCTTATTTGGGTCAGGTGGAATACCACTGATTTCTCGCCTCTTCCTTCCGAAGCCCACTTTACCGTTGCTACAATCCACCTAAAACCAATGTTTTATATGGAATAAGAACTGAGTAAAATAGGTCATTCTTGTAAATTATAAAACTAATTTTATATTTTTTACGAATGAACTACTATAACACTACTATAACACTACTTAGTACTTATAATATTATTAAGACTCGTGAGTTATACGAAAAAAAATTTAAAAATATACATCATATATGATCAATTTGACTGACGAGTAGCGTATGTAGACTGAAAGTAAGTTTTCACAGAACTGTCATAGTTAAATTAATTAGAAATAAAATCAACGTTTTCCTAAAATAATGGGTCTATTCGTTACTATTTTGATTGGTTATAAACGATCACCACTATAAAGCAATTTAATATCAAAAATATTAAGTCCTTATTATAATTATGTTTTTTATCAATTTTAACTGTGATTTTTTTTTTTATTAAGTTTAATGTTTATGTTAATTCTTTCTTTAGTCATTCAATTAAATATTAAAAATCAATTTGAAAAACTCGTTTTACTTCTTTACAGACGCAATTGAGTGTACTGTGTAACGAATCATCGATTTTCAGTCGGTAGCCTACTGAATTGTCCAAGACAAAATATATAATTTCAGAATATTGGCTATTTCAGTATTATATAGGTAGATTGGTTAAATTATAAGTTTAAGAATTGTTTTAGCGGTAGAAAATAGTATCAGTAGGTATCAAATAATACAAGAGCCGTTAGACTTGGTCAAAATGTAATAAAACAAAGTATTATTATATTTTAAATTTTATTTGATTGTAAATTAATGAGATAAAATAATAGAAGAACATGTCCTAATTTAGAGAAGTCATCTAATACATATTTAAATACTAATGAGATTAAATCTTATACGAATTGATAAATTACGTTTGTTATAACTTTATTTGTATACCTTACTAAGGTATAATGACACACGCGCGTTATACTGTTTATTCGCACTTCGTTAATCGTGATTTCTTTTTAATGAGATATCTGTTTAACAAACTGTAATGTCATTAGCGTTCTAATGAAAGATTTACGAATAATGTAGATTACAATTTTTTATTTATTTTGAATGTAACATTTTTTCAATTAACGTCTGTGTAGTTAGTACCTAAATATCATCATTATAGATGTATTTACGACGAGATGTGCATTCATTGACGCAATGCGGAAGCTTGGGTGGGCAGCGCCAGACAAATAAATTCTGAAATGCTATAAGAGCAAGAAAACATTTTTTTTTTTTTTACCTACTGTTTTTATCATTTATTCATCGAGTATAAATAGAATTAATCTCTTTAATATTTAACTCTAAACGTATATAAAATAAATAAATTATAGTTTTCGAATATTTTTTATTGTTCTCAGGAATGTAAATCTTACATCTATAAATATTTGTGTTTATATTTTGGCCAAATTTGAAAGATTATATATTTATATTGAAAATAAAATGAAAACTATATTTAATTTTAAATTGTAGCCAATAAAAATTTCTTCTAGGATTTTTTAATTTATTTATTTAACACTTTTAAACTTTAATACAGTATAATTTTGAAACTAGGCAATTGAATTTTAACCAAATTTTCTTTTATTCATACGTATATTATAATTTACAGTATAAAAATAGAATATATAGTATTTTAATTTTTTTTAAATTTAAATAATCAAACTTCTCTTTTTTAATATCTGGTGGGTTATAAAACTATGTTAAATGGTTAAATTAAGTTTTGTTTAATATAGTATATAAGTATATGGACAACAAAAGCATAACTATCTTTTTAGAATGATATTTGTTTAACGTTTGAGAACGAATAGATAGTTAAACGTGGCGTGCACATCATTATTTTTATAGAAACATATAGACACAATATCAAAGTCATCGTCATTTAGTGTTCATTAAAACAACACGCGTCATATAATATATATAACTACATATGTATAATTGTAATTATTTTATAATAGTATGCATAGTGTATACGCAATATACATGAATAGAGTGTAATGTAGGTATACTAACCCCTCTGCACTTGTCTAAACAGACGTTAACGGTGCCTTTGAACTGTACGTACGTTGACTCGGGGAACTTGAATGCCCTGAATTTAGCGGTCAAAAAATCGCCGTCCACCGTATTAAAGTTTTCAAACAGATATGGATCCACCGAACAGCTGCAGGTAAAATATATATATGTACATATTAGTATATTATATTTAAATATGCAGATAAATTGAAAATGCCGTAGTGCCGTACCTATTCAGCTCTTATACACTCACATTTATCGTAAAATATTATATACGGGTATATATTATATATTTAACAACTTAAGTTTTTTTTCTATTTTATATTGACTATAATATTATAACATTTACCGGACTTGACTATAACTTGTATTAGCGATGTATTATAATATCGCATCTTTAAAGTTTCAAATTTTCAAATACCTTCAGTTAATAATTTTAATTTGATATATTTTAATTCTAATAGGTATACATATATATAGTGAAACGAATAATTAAAGCGCACAAAACAGAAATGTATTGTTTAAGTGGACTGCTATTACTTTTATTAAATCAATGGTTTACATAGTATAAAATAAATAATTTAACTTAGAATCCATATTCGAAAATAAAAATCCACTACTTTAATCAATATTGTCCGTAATAAGTTAAGTGTTTTTCAATATTAAAAAATTAGAGATTTAACGGATTTTAGAATACGCCATTTTTTGTAGTTTCGTAGTGTATTTTTTCATATCGATAACTACTTACCCATTGAATATGATGGTTTCTTCTTGTGCTTTGGTGTCCGTCACTTGCATGTAGCTCACCAACAACCCATAAATTGGTGCACTGTCCTTGTCCAGGTATATTTCCATTTGCAACGGAGTGCCCGGGTTAACGTTGAGTTCACCGTTAACGATACTACCGCCTTGGCGTACGCCCACCTTCAGCATAGGAACCGGCGCGTTTTCGGTCAAGGAAGTAGTTATCTCCAAGTCCCTGTAATGCAGTTGGTTATAAACTCGTTAAATATATATTGTACACAGTATCCGGCGAATTCATTGTAATCGATCGCTGGTTATTATTAAAACCGATATTCATCGTTATAGCGTCGTATTCTATGTTTTTTAATTTTTTCCGGTGAGATTGGAGGTCATACAGCCAAAGTAATATTATATATATATACATGTATTATGTAAGTCTATAATATAATATACGTCTATAAAATAGGTATAAACTATTATAAAACAATAGTAATAATTTTCCGAATTTCGATAACAGAAAAGTATAATATTGCAAACAATAAACAAGTTAAGAAACATATTTTAAACACAATATCTGATTTACAGTATAAGAATTAAATTTGACAACTTGCAGACTTAAAAAAAATAAATTATAATTATTCGCTTTCGAATTTTAATACTTTATAATAACAATGATTGTTTAAAATTATTCATGCAATTAAAAATTTGAAGTTATAATAATATTATGTATAGTAACTACAATAAATTACTAAAATAACGGAACTATATAAAAGCGTATAATTAGGGCATAGGTATAAATAATCTGTTTTATTCAAATAACTGTGCCGGAAACTAGATCGTTTTTACTTTTTTTTAATGATCTTCGGCAGTAAGTTCCAAAAACACATTTGGACTACCTACTTTCATACCTCTCTTTTTTTGTAAATTAGATTTTTTTTTTTTGTAATTTAAAATATTTTTTATATGTATATAGTAGATATACATATACTTAAAAATAGAACATTGTAAATTTAATTGACAATTTATTAATTACCCCTCTCCCACCGGCCACCACCATCCCATATAAATATCAATGGATAATATTTCTGTGGTTATTTTATAATATAAATACTTTCATCTTTTTTATCTTATTCAATAATACATAATAATATTAATATAATCGATGAAATCGAAAACAAACTACTGTAGACAACTGTGCTACCATTTAAAATTGCCAGGGAATAAAGATCAAACCGGTATGGCCGGCATTACAGCTAATAGACCTATAGTGATTATAAATTTATACCTATTGGTAATTACAGTATTATCTACATAATTTACTTTGATTTTTACCGCATATCCTATCCATATGATACGGATACCTAATAATAAAATAAATAAATGAACTATTATTTTATTATTAATAATCCACAATGTCCAGAGGTGGAGATGGTATACGTATAGTGATTATAGGTAAGTATTCTCAAATATAAAATAACTGTATCAAAATTTCTAGTTTTTTATGTATCAAACATTCTTGATATTTTTTAAATCCCAGTAAGTAGTTAGGTACCTATTCCTGCATTTTTCCAAAAGTGATAATCTTTTGACTTTTGTACCGAATCTATTTTTATTTCTCACGCTATCAAATATTATCTGTAAGTCGTTAGTCAATTATTACAAATAAGGATATAA